>CANYLF010455186.1:0-13678 GCA_948193215.1 Bocquillonia castaneifolia
AACAAACTTAAAAGTAAATAATTCTTTCAAAAAAAACTTAAAAGTAAATAATTATTATAACCATGTGCATAGAATTTTAACTTAATGCCAATTAAAATAAGAGGTGATTACTCTATGTGTATAATTACATTTTACCCTATATGTTTTACCCTAATATATTGAATGCCCCTCACTTTAAAGAGTACATTTCTTATCCTTATATTTTATTTTAATTATGCTAATTGTCCCTTTCTATATAAGTTTAATTATTAATTATTATTTTAATTAAATTAAAACAAAAACCTATAATTAACAATAAAATATGATATAATCATGATTAAAATATTCAAATTAGTGTCTAAATATATTTTATATAAATAAAAATGTTAATGAATATATTTATCATTAGAGTTTATAAGTATTAATATTTATATTAAAAAATTTATTTAAGCATCTATCACGATATTGTTATTATTATAATACCATATTTTTATATTATTTATATTTTTTTTACTTTTATCTTAATAAAAATTGATTATAATTATATAGAAAGAGACAATTAGTATAATTAAAATAGAATATAACAGTAAAAAAATGTAATTTTCAAACGTGAGAAGTCATTTAATGTATCGGGATAAAATATAGATGGTAAAATATAATTATCCCTTAAAATAAAACACTTATAAATGAGTTATAATATTTTAAATAATAGTTCATAAATATGCTTAGAATCATTTTTTTTCTTTTTTAATTTGTGTAGTATTTTATATGTTAATTTTTTGTAAATCCGGGTCGGTCCAAGCCCGTGGATACATGAAAAAGGAGAGAGAAATTGTATGTAGCTTCTGTATTTATGGATTGTAGGTTTTAAGGAGGGTTTAACGGCGGCTACTTTCGCCATTGCCATTGGCCTCTTTTCTTTCTTTCAATTATTTCCAGTTTTCCATTTTCCTTTTAAATCACATACTTATTGATTTTATTTGTCTTAATAATCTCTTCGTTGGTTAATCCAAAAACCCACTATGTGGAGAAGTTTTGCTAAAAGAGCTAAATTTTCTTGTTCAAAGAAGCTTAATTTATCTTCAGGTTACGCAAAACTCGATCAAGATTCAAATTTTCTTCAAAAAATCAGATACCCAGAATCTCAAACACCTTTAAATCCACGTTTCTCCTTTCTGGGTTATCGCCAAATTAGCCTGTTATCAACTCAAAATCATGAATTCAGAACACCCACTTCCACTAATTTAACAAATTTAAGAGACCCCTTTGGTTTTTCCCATTTGTCGTCCAAGAACTATGCAACTTCAGCTGCACAAGTTGCGGTTTCAACTGATGAATCAGACTTTTCTGGGTCTGATGAGTTGCAATTACAAGCTGAGGAAATTAACAAACACCATAAGAAAATGGAGGCACAGTTTATAAAGCAACAGCAGCAGAAGAAAATGATAGCTGGTATGGGTATTGGCAAGTACACTGCACTTAAAAAGAGACAAATAAAGATGGAGACAGAGGCATGGGAAGAGGCAGCTAAAGAGTATCAAGAATTGTTAGCTGACATGTGTGAGCAAAAGCTAGCACCCAATTTGCCTTATGTGAAGTCTTTATTTTTGGGTTGGTTTGAGCCTCTGAAAGATGCAATTGCTAAAGAGCAGGAATTGAGTAGGAAAAAGAACGGTATGATACCTCATGGACCGTATTTCGAATTATTGCCTGCTGACATGATGGCTGTTATTACTATGCACAAGTTGATGGCATTGTTGATGACTAGTAATGGTGGAAATGGGAGTGTTAGAGTGGTTCAAGCTGCCTGTGCTGTTGGTGAGGCAATTGAGCATGAGGTGAGTAAGCTTAGCATTTTAAATGTAGTATTTTAAATCGTTGTTCTTTGTAGGTTTAGAAAGTTACAAGTTATAACAGTTTTTGGATATTTTAATCAACATTCTGATCTAAGTCCAATACACTATGGTCTTTTTGATCGGTTGATTTTTATATTTATGATGGAATATAGGGAATGATCACTGAGACAATGCACATTACATTGTCAAGTAAGGTTCTTGTCTTATTTTATAGAGTCAACGGGGTAAACAAAGAATGGATTGAAAGTACTTCCATGGTCTGAATTTGAACTGATGAAAGCAAATATTTTAATAGTGTTAACCACATTTCACATATTTGTCCATGTACTTCAAAGGCTATAACTAGTTCTCTCTCTCTGTTACTTTATCATTATTTTCTTATTAATTATGTTTTATTCTTTGGAAAAGATAGGGTATATGGTAACAGTTTGATTGAGAAATGTTGAGGTAAAAGTTAAGTTTGGAAGTCTTAGCTAGAATTCTATTTGGCAAGTTAATCTAAAACTCTGGGCCTTTTTTTTTAGCTTAAGGTAGAATATCTCTTAATTTCCTTCCTTTACCTCCCCTCCCACTATGAATCTTCTCCTAGTTTTTGCTTATGAACTAGGATTTCTTGAGTAAGTTACGTGTATGTTATGAAACAAATATTATTCTATTATGGACCAGATGGTATAAGAAACTTCCTGTAATATCTTGATTTTTGGTTTGGTTTCATATTTAAAACTGTTTCATTTGGTTCGAAAAAATTTATATCTATAAACAATACCAGGCACACAATGTCTTTTAGTTCCCTTTTTGTATTTGAATGAATGATGGTAAATTTTCTAAGACTGTATTTCATATATGTTATCTGCCTAGAAATGCTCATTGGTGCCTGTTAAGTTTAGAATTATTCTTAAGACTTTGAATTACAAAGAAGAACATTTGTGCTACATCTATTCTACATAATCTTTCCTTGGATCAGGCCAGGATACACAGTTTCTTGGAGAAAACAAAGAAGAAAAAGAAGAGCACAAAGAATGAGAAACCTGAAGGCAAATTAGATCCTGTAACCAGTGGAGAAGAGAAACTTGGTAAAGAACAAGAGAAACTAAGGAAAAAAGTCACTGAACTCGTGAAAAAGCAAAAGGTTCATCGAGTAAGGGGACTAGTTAAGTGCCATGATGATTCAAGGCCCTGGGGTCAGGAAGTACATGTTAAGGTTTGTGATATCTATAGTTGTATGTGTAGGATCTGCATATATTTTCTTCCTTTTAAGTTTGTTATATTTTTTTTTAAGTTTGATACTGAATCTTATAAATCTCAGGTTGGCTGCCGCTTGATTCAACTATTAATTGAAACAGCATATATACAGCCTCCAGTCAGTCAATTGGGAGATGGTCTACCTGATATTCGCCCTGCATTTATGCACACCCTAAAAACTGCCATGAAAGACGCACAGTGAGATCTCTGTTCTCTGTGTCATTTGCTGAATTTCGTTTCACTATGTATCATTAGTTTTTTAATTTCTGTATTTTTCATAGGAAAACAAGCCGAAGATACGGTGTTATTGAGTGTGACCCACTTGTTCGTAGAGGGCTTGAGAAATCGGTAAGTAGAACATTGTTGTCCTTGATATGTTTCGTTTTGTATTGCATGATTATCTTTGAAAAATTTGTGGCATATTTCATTGTTGTATAAGAATGATGACAATGATTTCTGTTTGTTCATATAGGCCAGACACATGGTCATCCCTTACATGCCGATGTTGGTTCCTCCTTTGAACTGGGCAGGGTAATGGATTAAAGCTTTTATATTTGAAGTTTTTGTATATTCTTGTCTTCCTATAAGGTTTATGGTTCAGAAGAGTATTAATTAAGCAACTTGGTCCTAACTCATGATAAGTTTTCATTCATTTGCACTTGGTATGAATGTTACGTTGTGGTTATACTTGCTGCTTTACAGTAACTCTCCATGTTGCTTGAGTTGAATCTTGTTTGGGACAGTTTCCAAACATCAATCTTCAGTGTTGCATAAATACTTTAATTTGCAAACTCGCCAATATTTCAGGTATGATCAAGGTGCATACTTGTTTTTGCCATCCTATATTATGCGAACCCATGGATCAAAACAACAGCGAGATGTAGTTAAAAGGACCCCAAGGCATCAATTAGTGCCAATTTTTGAGGTTTGAGTCCAATTTCTGTCTCTCTCTTTGTTTCTGCTGTCAAACGTGTTAACTTTCTTGCATTATGATGGTTCGTATGCTGCTTTGGTTGAAATAGTTATCCTTTTTCTTTTTAATTGTCAATCAGGCACTGGATACATTAGGGAATACCAAATGGAGAGTAAATAAGAAGGTACTTGCAGTAATTGACAGAATATGGGCTAATGGAGGCTGTCTTGCTGGCTTGGTTGACCGTGAAGATGTGAGTTACTTTTATATAGTCAAATTCATTCTTTTTTTGGGTCTATTTTCTTCTGTGGTAAAGAAAGCTATTTTTCATCTTTGAGAAATATCCTTTGATCTGTTGAACTGGTATAATGTTTAATTTAGCCAATTTTTTTCCCTTTACGTTCCATTTTTCAATAGGAACCTCTACCTGAGGAGCCAGAAACAGAAGATGAAGCTGAAATTCGTAAATGGAAGTGGAAAGTGAAACATATAAAAAAAGAGAATAGTGAGAGACATTCACAGCGGTGTGATATTGAACTTAAACTCGCTGTAAGAATCTCTCGTTTGGGCAGGATATGCTCAGTGATATTGTTATTGTTTGCTTTTGTCAGATGACGTGATGACTTCTTACTTGGATCAGGTTGCTCGGAAGATGAAGGATGAAGATGGCTTCTATTATCCTCATAACCTTGATTTTCGCGGTCGCGCTTACCCCATGCACCCACATTTGAATCATCTCGGCTCTGATCTGTGTCGTGGTATTCTGGAGTTTGCTGAGGGGCGCCCTCTTGGGAAGTCTGGCTTGCTCTGGCTGAAGATTCATTTGGCAAATGTATATGCTGCTGGTGGTGTAGACAAGTTATCCAATGAGGGTAGGATTGGGTTTACTGAGAGCCACTTGGATGATATTTTTGATTCCGCAGACCGGCCACTTGAAGGAAGGCGCTGGTGGTTGAGTGCTGAGGATCCTTTTCAATGCTTGGCAACATGTTTTAATCTTGCAGAAGCATTTAGAAGCTCCTCTCCAGAGACTACTATTTCACATATGCCCATCCACCAGGTATGTTCTTCTTTGGTCATAATTTTAACTTTCAAGTGCTTAGGAAAGAATATCAAAGTCTACACCTACTTATGATCAATTCAGTTTGAGTTTAGCATGAAACAGATTAATCTTCTGTCATTTTTTTTTTTAATTTTTAAGTTGAGAGGATACCAGATATAACCAGTGCTCTGATGGTGTTTTCCCCTTGAACAAGTTATATTATCTTCTCTTGTTTCTTTTTCAAGGATGGTTCCTGTAACGGTCTGCAACACTATGCTGCCCTTGGAAGAGACGAGGTAAAAAAATTTCTATTTGCTATGAAATAAGAAATGTGCAATAAAATTAAGGTGGTTAGGTTCAGGTTGAAGTTTTTCCTGAACTTTCAATTTGTTGAATGTAACATTGTTGTTTTTTCTCCTCTTTTGGCATCATAATTCATGATTTTGGAATGAACTTTCATGACTAAAGTTTTCTAATCTTTATTTGAATAGACAACTTTGTTGTGGATAGCCTCACAATCACATTCTGCTTTCTATCGTTTGCAGAGTCAGTTTTTTTGTTAACAAAATTTATTCATTTTTATTTTTATTTTTATCAGTTGGGAGCAGTTGCAGTTAATCTTGTTGGGGGAGAGAAACCTGCAGATGTGTACTCGAAAATAGCTGCCAGGTAGGTGCTACTACTGCTCTGTGTGCATGTGTTCCATTGTTATTGGGGAAATGTGAATATTGGTAGGAGGAGGCAACTGCAATGTGTTGATAAACAAGCATAAGGATTATAATCAGTCGCAACAGTAAATGAAAACTTCTCCTGCACTTTGGATTTCCAGGATCTATATATTAACTGTTAGGAAAAGCACATGGTTGACTGAATGTGGGAAAATAGAGAAAAGAACAGGAAAATTTTTGGAATCTTACTCGCCTTGTTACATTGTTGTGCATTTTCTGTGATGCCTCTAAAGAAAGTCCTTACTATTTATGTTGGATAACCTTATTATTATCAAGTTCTTTTTGTTGAACCATCTAAATTAATTATTGTTGTGATGTGATGTAGGGTTCTTGATATAATGAGGCAAGATGCTGAAAAAGATCCTGAAACTAATCCAAATGCATTCCATGCTAAGCTTTTACTCAATCAGGTTTATTTCTTATTCCCAACAATATGCTAGATGATTCACTTGATAATGTAAATAAATGTTCATTGAGTTACTAATATTAGGAATGGCTCTGTCTTTGATGGTCAAGGCATTGCAATAAAGCAAATTAGGTTGCAGTTGTGAATGATTTCTATAATATGTCTTCTATGATATATTACTGAGGAATTTTTCTTCACGACTTGAAAATCTTAGGTGGACAGAAAATTGGTGAAGCAGACAGTGATGACATCAGTGTATGGTGTCACTTATATTGGTGCTCGCGACCAAATTAAAAGGAGGTTAAAAGAACGTTGTGCCATTGCAGATGATCAAGCTTTGTATACTGCATCTTGCTATGCGGCAAAAGTAAGTAAATTAATGGAGTTGGGTATGTGTATGAATATGCCTAAATGAAAGATACTAATTATTTACGCAGACCACCTTGATGGCTTTAGAAGAGATGTTTGAAGGGGCTAGAAGTATCATGGCTTGGCTTGGTGAATGTGCAAAGGTGTGTTCTATTTGCAATATGCATTTATGGATTATAGTCAGACCAAACAAATCCATGTTTTAGCTGTTTGTAATGTCTACGGTGTTCCAGTTACAGGACCATATCATTCTGCATTTGGTGCCTTTATGAAGAAGAAAAATATGTATTAATTGTTTTGTGGCGCTATGAAGTTTTACTTTGTTGCTCACGGGTCTTGTTTTTATTAGTAAATGGGTGCAATGGGTCATAGGTTGGATAAGTCTTAGTTTCTGCTCTTACGAATATGGAAAATGGAGAAAGAAAGAGATGCCACTAAGTTCTTATGTTTATTTTTATGATACTTTATAAGCATCACTAGCAGTTAAAATCGATGCCTTTTGGAAATATTGATTATTGGACAAATGAACAATTTTACCTTGTTTCCCTGTGGTTTTTGTGAGAATTATTCAGCTTTATTTTCAGCAACTATTCTGCGGTGGCTGACAGCTACTTGGAACATAAACAGGTAATAGCTTCAGAGAATCATCCTGTGCGATGGACTACTCCTCTTGGTCTTCCTGTTGTACAACCTTATAGACAGCTGGGAAGGCATCTTGTAAGTTACAAGAAATATATAGAATTTTAGAATCGGCTGATAGCTTTAATCCATTGAACCATTTGATGCTATGTTGACAGTCATATAAGTGTCCCTTTTTTCTTTTGAATTATCTACAGATTAAGACTTCCCTTCAGATGTTGTCACTTCAAAAGGAAACAGACAAGGTGATTTCCATGGACATTTTCTGTGCATTTTCCCTAAATTCTATTGCCTGAATGTTGTAATAACTCTTGCACATATCAATTTCTTAGGCTGTTCATCATCCATTTTGTTTGTACACATGTTTTCCTTCAAAAAAGGAAGTTTGAACGAAATGAGAAATAAAAATCTCACTTTTAGCTACAAAAAACTTCCAACTTTTCTTAATTTCTTATTCTGTGATTTTATAGGTAATGGTTAAGCGACAGAGAACAGCTTTTCCCCCGAACTTTGTTCACTCCCTTGATGGTTCTCACATGATGATGACTGCTGTTGCCTGCAAGCATGCAGGGTTAAACTTTGCAGGTTCTCTCTCTCTCTCTCTCTCTCTCTCTCTTCGCTCCTGTCTTTTAATAAACCATACCTGTTTTCTTAGTATTTTAACTTGATGTCCAACTACAGGAGTCCATGATTCATACTGGACACATGCATGTGATGTTGACCAAATGAATAAGATACTTCGAGAAAAGTTTGTTGAACTCTATGAGGCACCTATACTAGAGAATGTAAAGTACCTCTCTCCATGCAATGCTTTCTTTTTATTAAATGTCTCCATGCAAAGCTTTATTGTATATGCTTGCTGATATTTCCTTGGAATTTATCTTTTTCTGGGTAATGGTCGCACCTTATTCCGTCCTGGTAATTTAAAATTTTTTTTCCTGTGTGTCTCTCTCTATTTGCTTCTTTGAAAAGGAGTGCGAAAATAAGTAGTAGATTTCAGTTCTATTACGCAGTCTTGCTGGAAATACACTGACAATCGATTCTCACTTTGTAATTGGCATTGGAAAATGATGTGCCAAATTTGTTTGAAGTTAATGTTTTTACAAGCTGGGGCTTGATGATTATCTAATGTTTTTCATCTGCAGTTGTTGGAAGGCTTCCAAAAGTCATTCCCTAAGTTGAAGTTCCCTCCCTTACCGGATAGAGGAGACTTTGATCTCAAAGATGTGCTGGAGTCTCCCTATTTCTTCAACTAGTCTTGAGTTGAGTCAGATGCTAATCTTGTTACCAACAATTGTATCTTCTTATACATCTCTCTCAGTGGGGAGAAGTGACGGCAACTATCCCTGTGCACATTTGTGAAGGTCACAAGTACCAAGCAACCGATCGGAGGAGGAAAAGCTGGGAAGAAAAGACAATGTGTTGACAAGTGGATAAGCTCTTTATTCTGTACATAATTCAACGTATATGGCCATAAGTAGTAGACGCCCTTTAGAATCCCAGTTCTGTACTTGGAATTGGATGCATTTGCGAAGTACACGTGCAGGATGGCCTGAAAGAGCAGCTCGGAGCTGTATTGTTCGAAGCTGTCTTTGTGAAAAAAGGCATTGAATGAAGCTTCAGCAGAGCAGGAATAGGATATTATATTGATACTGAAATTTAATTGGACTGAAGAAGGCTCAAAGCTTTGTCATGTATAATGCATCTTTAGCTATGCAGCTGAGTTGATATTTGATCTTTATCGCTTCCAAATAATAAAGCAAAGGAAAAGTAGCATAGGGATTGATAGGCTTGTGTTCTTTGGGGTGTTATTTTTTATTTATTGTCTTGCTATAATTCAAAGCAAGTTTGTCTAATTTATACGAGAAATAAATCATACAGGCTCAATTTAAAAAAAAAAAAAAGAAGCTTCTGAATGCATTTCTCGTTGCAGCATCTTTTGATAGTTTCGCCCTACCGTGTAACTGTGTACCAAACAATACTATTGTATAATACCATTTGATTTGAAATCTTAGAACTTGTGTTGAAAAAACTATAAAAAATTTAAAAAATTTGGTACCTTTAATGGCTTGATTTCTTTTCTGTAATTATGAAAAGTATTTCTGCTGATTTAAGCATGTCAAACACAGAAAAGTTTAATAAATAAAGAAATTTTGATAAAGATTCTCTTAGAAATATTTTACTCACTAAACAAACACGGATCCCGAGAGTTACCTTTGGCCCCTATAAAATTAAGTTGGTCCTCCTTTTGAATTAATACACAAATTCTCCCTACACAGTACAAATCACAAAGATCACGCTTTCAAGAATTTTTTTTAATCAGATATTCAATTTCATTTATGATATCTGGAAAATTTGTTGACAGTCTTGAATTTGCATTACTGGATGATTTTGCTATTTATCCAGAGCAATTATTGCTCTCCCAGCAAACTTGATAAAGAGCTTGTGAGATAAGTAGGTGACAACAAAAAATATAATCATTTTTCAATTTCATTCTGTTTATATTACTTAAAAATTGGAAGATTTTGGTATATATAGTCATAACATGAAAATTTGTTAGAGGGATAGATAAAATTTTAACTCTTGTTCTTAAAATTGAAAAAACAAGAAAGTTTAAAGTTTGATGTTAATAAATTAGTGAAAATTTGAGCATCAACATCAATTATTAAAGAATAGGAACAATTTTCTTTTTTTAAACAAAAGAACATGAGCTATGAATTATATTAATCTGAGTTTAAATTATTTAATTTTATGAATGAGCTGAATTTAAATAGAATTTTTTTTTATCATTGATTAGACATAAACCAAACTTGATTAATAAATTAATAAATTTAAGTGCTGGCTTGATTTTGCTAAAATCTAATCCAACCTCCCTCTAATGAACAAATCTATAAATCAATCCCTATGGTCAACAAATTAGTTTTTTATTATTTTCCTTTTTTTCTTCTTTGAAATAAATTATAATATAATATGTGCCTTGGCCAAATGGGTGCATGCCACATAACTATAAGAAAAGCAGACTAGAGATAACATAAGATCATTACAATTTTAGCATGATTTTATATTATATACTAATAAATTTGGGCAACAAAGTAGGTAAACTAACCACCCAAAACCTTTAGTGAAAATTTTACACGAAAGGGTCCAGTTTTTCTGTACAGTGTCTCTTTCTTGCTCAAATTCAAAGCAAGTTACATAATTTATTTCAAGCTCCTGAAATTCTATTCACGCTTCTTCCAGCATCTTAATGCTTCTCAAAGTCCCTGCACTTGTGGCCAAAACACCACTGGCTGTTGTTTAAATGACTAAAAATGATCGTTAGATGTAATGTAAATACAACCATATTCAAATTTTCAATACATGTTTTGGCTAATATGTACATTTCTTCAAGTTCCTTGAAACTGAGTGGCAATTCAAAACCACAATATCCAAAAAAAACAGTAACAGGAACTGGAGTGAAAATACTAATTGCACTCTAAGTACATAAGGCCTTAAAACTGAAGCAATACAGTCGACTGGAATCCACATCAAGCTTCAAGCAGAATACAATAACACTCAAACTTATACAAAAATTACTTGCAACAAAATATTGACAGCATAGAAATGTTGAATGTTTCTTCCACTTATTGAATTTATTTTCTCCATAGTACCACAAATATTTGAGCAAATGATGAAAAAGCCACAACCCAATTCATTCTCGAGGGGAAGGATTCTTTCTGAACAATTCATACGCATCACTATAAATGGCCACCATACTTGCGAACAAAGCAAGAAAAATCATGAATCCTGACAATATCTTGTCATTCTTTGATGCCACCACATGTTGATCTCTAAAAGCAAATAAAATTTGAACAAACAAGTGAAATAGTGAGTAATGCTCTAACTTCTTGAAGCTCGAAAGTAACTAATCAAGTAAATAAAGAAGGAAGCACATATAGTCCCCGTAGGAATAGTCCAATGGTATGGAGGCTGATAATCGACCCGATAGTCTCGTGTTTGAATCCTCTCTCTCCCCAACTCAAAAGAAAAAAAAATGAATGAAGCATCCAACTCATGTAACAATGTAACAACCAATCACAACAATGGCCAGGGCGGAACTAGGGGGTGGCAGGGTGCACGGCCTCCTTGGGTTGGGAGCCCACCACCCCCCAACCAGACCCCCTATCCCCTCCAGCCCCACCTCTACTACCCCCTTCTCTTATTTTCTGCCCCTCCCTCCGGACTTTTCTGGTTCTGCTAGTGACAATGTCTACAAAGATTAATTCTTATCTACACCCGGATTATCACGCCCAACAGTTGGGATTTATGTAATATATTTCTTAGTTATTTACACTTTGGGCATTTGAAATTGAAAAGTATATCTGAGTGCTGCTATCTTCTTCTTAAAGTAATACACATCCAACCATTGAGTGTCACCTGAAATAGGCAAGTAAAATTCGTCTACAAATTAGATTTATAGGTAAAGAACAGAGCTACTCACCTCAGGACTATGGCAGCTGGGAAGATAAATCCAATGCAAATTGAAGAAGTTGCTCCAGTGAATTGGAAAACAACCCAGATGTTAGGTACAAAATTTGCACCCAAGAAAACAAGAACAATGAGTCCTATGCTGACCAATGTAAACCTACAGTTATCTGAATCCAATGGCCTGGCCGAGGGAAAAAGAAGACCGTCCAAATTCAGGCGCAACGGATGAAATACAACAGGGAAAACAAGCATGAGATGGAGAGCATAACTGATACGAACAATATCATTGAACACAGAACTGTAAGGAACACCAAGATTAGCATCAAAGTTAGCTAACACATCATCTAATATTGAGTTGCCAAATAGAAGGAAACCGAAGAAACTTGTCATTATATAGACAACTGAGCATAGAGCTAATGACGTCCAGACAACAGGCTTTATCAAAGACGAGTCTTCGAGCTCATTTTCTATTGTATGAACTGCAGAAAACGAAAGTGAATCAATATGCTGAACAATCATTTTCCCAAATAAACTTCCTTATTAAGAACATTGTGATCGAAGAGGCGAAGAGTGCAACAGGTGGGGGACTTACCATTGAAGTGACATATAAATGCTGTTACAATAACAGGGACGACAGTGAAGAGATTCCAGATGGATGTGATATCAGTAATATCAGGAAGAAACCTTGGCATTGAAACACTTCCATTAACCAATTTGTACAATGTGATTCCAGTAGTGATAACGAGAAAAACAACTGCTAACGCAAATGCCAAGGCAGATGAGTATCTCAATGAATCTGCAAGCATCAGACACCCACAACACTATAGATATCAGAAATTAATGCTTGGAATCATATGAGCCATTGATAATAAATCTGATATTTGATAAGGGAATCACCCAAAATAGAATTAAAAGCATCCATACAATACACTAAGATATTATAAATGAGTTTATATGAAATACTAATTAAAATTGATTTGTGACTACCTATTCGCTTGAAGCATGCCAATGGAGCAAATACAAAAAGGGTTATAAAGAGAAGGACAAATGTACGGCCATTCCAGCAATGGCTTCCAAACCATTCTTCCAATACACCAACATGATGAACTCCACTTGAAGATGTTCCAGATAATACATCACCTTTTCATGTACATTAAACATTGAAATCATTCAGTAAAAAACACTCAGTCCATTTAGAAAATCAAACAACTTATTATTAAACTTTTTTTTCAATCATACCCTCAATTGTTATTAATTATATTGGAAGTTGTATTGATGCACTATTTTTAATGTGCATTTGTTGTTTTCAAACTTTCTTAACATTAATAATTATGCAAAGGATACATCAGTCACAAAAGTAATTTTTATAAAATCAATCAATACTTATTAACTACAGCGATTTTATCCAAAAGAACAGTTAATTCAGAACCAGGAAGAATAAAGTATATATGATTAAAAAAAAACATTTGTTGATATACATAACATACCAATTATAATCATGTAAACAATGAGGATTCCAAAAGTATTAAGCATAACAGCAATCTGAAGAAGCCTCCTTCCACCAATCCCAAAAGCATCACCCATCACAGCACCATAAGAATCCACTTTCCCAGCCTTACTATATCTCAACAGAATCTCTAAACAGCAGTGAGTGAGTAAAGCAACAAGCAAAATCATACCAATTCCAAGTCCAAGTCCTAACACCTTCATAGTTGCAGGCAATGCCATGATTCCAGCACCAACAATAGTTGTTGAAAGATTAAACACTGCACCCAGAAATGATAAACCTTTGATCTCTTCACCATTTTCTCTTGTTTTTTTGGGTAGTAATGGTGATTTTTTATCATTGTTATTAAGTTCCTGAATTTGGGTTGTTTTCTTGATCTTTTTTATGTCAATCTTCATTGTTGGTTGGTTTCTTGAATATTTTGGTTTGATGAAGAAAAGATGTAGTAGAAGTGTCACTTTTTTGCTTTGCCAATAGAATTTTGTATGATTAAGCAAAATAAATTATTTATGAATTGTAACATTCTTATT
>CANYLF010455276.1:0-11446 GCA_948193215.1 Bocquillonia castaneifolia
TAACATTAAATAATAATTTAATGCACTAATATGTTGGTTCATTGACTAACAAGTAACAACTAAGACAGTAAATATAGAATTGGAGCTAGTTAAAGAGAAAAGAAGGAAACACCTTTATACCCAGTCAACAAGGAGAAGAAACCAAGCAAACCATAGGGAAGAATAACAGTTATTCGAACTAAACGATTTTTTAAAAATTATAATGAACAAAAAGAAAAAGTCAAAAATACGGGCTTTGTTCATAAAAATTTAGCTATGAAAAAAATTAGGTGACTTGTTATTAGGCTGTGCATCGATTCGGTTTAAATCAAATTAAATTTTTTAAAATCATAAAATCGAACCGAACCAAATATATTTGGTTAAAACAGAATTATTTCAGTTTGGTTTTACCTAAAATGAAAATTCGATTTTATTTTAAGACTAAATTTCTATTCAGTTTAGTTTTTTTTATAAAAAATTCTAAACCAAACCGAACCAAAATTTTAAAAAATTTTAAAAATAAGAACCGAACTAAAATTAACCGGTTCAATTCAGTTTTTCAGTCCGGTTAGGTTATACACACCCTACACTTGTAATAGAATAGAAAGTCTGTTATTTTTAAATATCAAATATTAATTTTGGTTACCCCTATTTCCACAACAATGCCACAAATAAATTAGGTATAAAGACTCAAATACCCTTCATTAGATATTTTATTAATCAATTAAAATATAAAATATAGTTGAGCTAAGATCCTATCATATTTTTAGCTAATTTTTCTCTTTTATATCTTTTAGTTATGGTATTAAATTAAAATAAATTTGAAATATGCATTCAAATAATAGAAAAATGATTGATGAACTATCTCTTCTCCTTCATAGAAAAAAAATTATTTTTATAAACCCTACTTAATTTACTCTTTGCTTTGAAATTATAAGTTAAATAAACATAGTTTCCTACGCGAAAATTATTGCTCTTCTATTAGTATTGAGAGAAGAAAGAAATTAGTCGGTTAATATGAACCAAGTCTTTTTGGACTGTCTATAGCAATGGAAGGAGGTTATACTTATAAAAAGGTTTGTTATTAGAAGTGATAATAGTCTGGCTATTTTAGCTTTAAGCAATGAACGATTATCCATGGGATTTAGCAGATGTCCTAATTAGCTTGAGAAATTAATGGTCCCATGGAAGAAAATGAAACGGCCCAAGACTATGAGCTAGCTTTATTGGCTGGTTTATATAATCTAAACCATTTCTTTTGGTCTAGGCAAAAGCATAAGATGAAGTTCTTTATACTCCTTTTCTGTTAATATCTTCATGCCTAATGATCATGAAAAATTCTATGAACTGCATAAAAATTTTATTCAATTTAATTCTGATTCCAGCCTTCCCAAGCCATTAGATTTCTATACTAACTCTTCTATCGTTTCTTCAAAATGAGAAGCCAATTCTATACTCACAAGCAATTAAATCCGTGCTAAAACAATTAGAACAGTGGCTTTTAGCTATTGTTGTTTTCTCTTTTGTGCATAAGTAATTGTTCTTCTGCTTTTATGAGTAGACAAAGCAAGGAGTTTAGGAAGGCGAAAGAGAATGTGAAAGTTTTATTTTTATTTGTCTTATAAAAAAGAAATATTTATAGAGATTTTTAAAGAGAGTTTTTTTGGGAGGGATAGTTGCAATTTAATGTATTTCAATGCTAATTTATTTCACTTTATATATTTCTACATTAAGAAAGTCACTAAAATTATAGTTGATATATTTGAAGGAACTTTTTTTTTTTTTATTCATTAAATAGATATTTAATAAGGGTATTTGATTTCTTCCTAACCGAGGCATAAGACAGGGAGACCTTTCCCCTTATCTTTTTCTTTTCTGTGCAGATGTTCTTTCATCACTGATTCAGAAGGCTGAAAATGAAGGTTCCATTAAGGGTATTAAAATCAGGAGAGCAGCCCCTCCAATCTCCCATCTCTTTTTTGCGGATGACAGCACAATCTTTGGGCATGCCAATCTTAGTCAAGTAGTAACTATTTCCAGAATTCTCAAATTATATGAGCAAGCCTCGGGTCAAAGAATTAATTATGAGAAGTCGAAGATTGTATTTAGCCCAAATGTTGATGAATCATTGGCTCAATCAATACAGAACTTGTTTCAAGAGTAGAGAAGCACTGTAAATATCTGGGTCTCCCTGCTTCTTTTGGGCAAAAGAAGAGCATCATGTTTGATTCCATTGTTGACAGGGTCAGTAAAAAATTAAAGGGTTGAAAGGAAAAATGTCTCTCAAAATCTGGTAAGGAAATTCTTATTAAATCTGTAGCTCAATCAATTCCCAACTATATGATGAGTTGCTTTTATTTCTAAAAGAAGTCATCAGGAAAATTGAGAGCCTCAGATCCAATTTCTGGTGGGGACAGCAAAAGAATGAAAGAAAGCTTCATTTGTGCAGTGAGATCCAGTTGTGTAAATCAAAGAAAGAGGGTGGTATCGACTTTCGCGATCTTGAATCTTTCAAGTTAGCTATGCTAGCCAAGCAGTGTTGGCACTTTACTAGGGATGGAAATTCCTTGGTGTCTCAAGTTTTCAAAGCTGTGTATTATCCTCGATCCTCTTTTTTACAGGCTACCTGTGGTCCAAATGCAAGCTTCACATGGACGAGTATGATGGCAGCAAAAAATGTCATCATAGAAGGTGGGAATTGGCTGGTTGGTAACGGCAGAAGAGTTGGTATTTGGACTGATTATTGGCTCTTTAATTGTTCTTCTACAAAAATCCAATCACCAGTTTTGATTCTAGATGAGAACGCATGTGTTGCTAAGTTAATCAATGAAGATGGAGTATCCTGGAATGAGAACTGATTCGGTCCATTTTCATACCTCAAGAAGTAGAGTTGATCCTCAGAATCCCTCTTTCTAGAGGATGCCCTGAAGATGTCTAGTCCTGGAGACATACAAAGAATGGGATTTACTCTGTTACAAGTGGATACTACTGCCATCTTCAAAATAAAATCTATCCTTTGACCCCACAAACTCAATCATTCATGCAATGGAACCAGCTTTGGCGTTTAAGAATTCCTCCCAAGGCATCACACTTCCTTTACAGATTATGGAAACAAATTCTGCCTGTCTCTGCTGCCATAAATGCCAGGGGTATTCACATTGATCCGGTATGCAAACGTTGTGGAAATCAGTTGGAGACTCTAGAACATTGCTTTAGAGATTGCTAAAAAACGCTGCAGGTTTGGAATGATAGCTCGCTGTCCCCCTTCCTTCCACAAAACTCTTAGTCTGATTTGAGAGGCTGGATAACAGAACTGGTAGCTACAGTGCCATATAAGAAGGAGGAGATTTGTATGTTGCTTTGGGCTATTTGGTTTAGTCGAAACTCTTGTTATTTTCAGCAGAAAGCTCTTAAAAGTACAGAGATTTTGGGGGTAGCAACTAAGAATCTTCATGATTTTAATGAGGTCAATAGAATCTCAGCAAACGCAACCCATCAGTCTGGCTGGAATGAGAGACAGATAACCAACTCTTCCTCTGATCAACAGCTACAACGTTGGTCCCCTCCTCCCCAAGGCTCATGGAAGCTTAATACCGATGCTTCGGTGAAAGAAGATGTTACAGGAATTGGCTTCGCTGTTAGGGACAGTAATGGTGTGCTTGTGCTGGCTGGTTGTCAACAAATCAATTATCGCATGGATATAGCTTGTGCAGAAGCTGCAGCTTTACTCTTTCGCCTTTCTCAAGCAAAGAACTTTGGTCTCAGTTGCTTGCACATTGAGTTTGATTGTTTTGAACTAGTCTCTGGCATGGCAGACCCCATTCCTCAGGATACCAATCTTGGTACTTGGATTTTAAATATTAAATCACTCTTTAGCTCTTTTACTTCTATCTCCTTTTATCTTGTTCCTCGTGTGTTGAATGTAGTAGCTGATTTTATTAGTAAGCTTTCTTTTTCGTGGCTGTCAAATTTCCCACTTGAAGTGGTGAGACTCTGTAGTTTGGATTTTGTTTCTTAATGCAATTCATATTTCCCCTAAAAAAAAATAAGGGTATTTGAGTCTTCATATTTAATTTGTTTGTGAATTTAGCAAATATGGTTGTGAAAATAGGGATAGCCTTAATTTTAATCTATTTGTTGTTTACTATTATTATTATTTTATTCTAAGTAGCCACCTACAATAATTTTACAATACAATGTGTCTCTACTCTGGTTCAAAGCACAAATATCAAACTAATCAACCAAGCAGCCAACAACCATAATTTTGAATTTTCCTTAAAAACCCAAAAATGCCAATTAGAAAGAAATTCAATTGTCGGATAAAAGCTACTTTTCACCTTTTCCGTTCCTCTACTGCAAAAATATGTAAAATCAAATTTGCCCAATTAAAACATCAGACCCTGCAAGTTAACATTTACTGCCAATTAAAACATCAGGCCCAGTAAGTTATCATTTACATCTGCTACTACAAATTCATGGAGTGATAAATGTCAAAAATGGTGTCTTGCTCCCATCCTATGACTAGAATTTTAGTTGATCACCCATTCTTCTTTATATTTTCAAAATTTAAACCCAACAATGGGTGAGGTGATGCAGAATTCAAAATGCAATCGACCACTTTACTACCCAAAAGCCTGAATGGGATCCGATCACAGCCTTCAATTTCAACTTCACCTGACAAGGTATCTCCAGCATTTCTGATATTTAGAGAGAGGAAGAGGACTAATAAGGCTACTTAGACTTCGCAGAAGATAGAGTAATTTGAAGATGAAATCTTCCTTTCAATAGTTGCTAGAATGACGAGGCAAATCTTACCATTTAATTGTTAAATAGCTCGATCCTTGCGGTATCTTCCCCAAAATCCTTTTTTCCTTGCAGAATCTCTCTCTGACATGGATCTACTCCACTTGGACCCAAATGGAAAGTGCAGCTTCAAGAAAGGCTTTGTGGAGGAGCTCGCTGCACTAGAAGTAGTTTCCACTTTTGAAGCTCCTTGTGAAACATTTTTTTGGTCGTCAAAATCATCAGAATCACTGTCGAAATAACTATCTACAACACGGTTTCTTGAAATCTTATGACTTCTGGACTTCAATTCTGCCTCAGCTTTCAAAGTTTTTTTAGACATCTTTAAGATTTGCGTCTCTCCTCCCATGCATATTGGGCAAGCTGGATCATACTTGTCAACCTCAAGTGTCATGGTCTCCAAGCACTCAGCATGATATGCATGACCACATGCCAGCACAGCAACAACTGAGAGCTCATTGTTGGAAAGAATTCTTTGGCTGCTGCAAGAAGATCTCTCTGTCAGGAACTTTGAGCAAGCCCCGCACATTTGAAGATCTAATGATGGAGAACATGAGAATCTGCTACTGCATCTGCTTACTTTGCCAAAACCATAGCCAAAGTGCTCACTGTCAAAAGACCACCTCTCCCGTTGTGAAGAGGCCACAAGCTCAGAGAAGGTACGCATGGACCAACCATCAGAAGACCCACCATGGGATCCCATTGTCAAATCCTGACTGCATGTGGAAAGCACAAACGATGACCTTCCTTCCGATAAAGAGCAATTATTTGGTGACTTCAATCCCATAATTCGACTATCAGAAATCTGTCTTAACAGCCGATGCCCAGGTGAGCGGCAAGCCTGTCTTGATGGGGTTAAGTTGAGAGGTAAGGTATGACCACAGGTAGGTAAAGAATCAGCACCTGGCGTTGAAAATGATGAATGTACAGAAAATGAAAGCTTTGGGGCCGATAATTCTACAATATCAGGGGATTCTGCTGAGTTCTTTCCCTGAACATAATCAGAAATGATACTCAAGGAAGTTACCAAAGGGAATTAGCACAGAAACTAAGGCTATAATCCTAAATTTTTTTCAATCAGCCAAAACTCACCTGTGCAGGGTAATTGCTTTCCGGGGATAGACCTGCAGTGTGTAACGAGATATCAAAGGATTGCATTCCAAAAACTCTCATAACTACCGAAATGTACAACAAAACAAGAAGTATGCAGGCAAGGGAAGTGGTACAACTACAGGAAAGGGATCCCAACTTGCGACGTGCTCAACATCTCCCAGGAAAATAAACTCAGAGGCCTAACCTAACAACTAATTCCAGCAATCCAAAAAACAAAGGCTCAAAAGTATTACAGAACATAATAGCACATAACATAGAACCATTCAACCACAATTCATGGGCATGGAAGCATGTAAGATTCCCAAAAGAATGATACACATCTGCTAACAAATATTAACAAATAAATTTTCCCAACTAGATGTGCATACTTCTACCAGGCTAACATGCAACTAAACTTTTGAACAGAGAACTGTAAAAAATAATAATAATAATAATAATACAAAATCAATCAAGAGTGCAACACTTTACCTGAAGGTTGAGCTATTAGATTAGCTCCACTTCTTTCATGTACAGGAGACTTAATAGAGATGGGTGTCCCAAAACTCTCATGTGGGCTTCCCTCATTAGAAAGGTTACCTCTATCAGGAGGTCCCTTCACCTCCACGCTAACATCTCTCCTAAGCCCATGAGACATTCGATATGGTGGGTCCATAATTTCACCAGCAACACGCCTTCGATTTTCCCAACGAAAGCTCCAGGTTGGAGAGCATCTAGCATTACACAAAGTATAACCTCCAGTTCTATTAGGTAGGTCTTTATCTCTCGCGGCAATACAGCAAACAGCTCCCATGATTACTTAAATAGTAGTTACCACCAAAGAAAAAACTCAACTCTCACTCCCCACTGAACAAACACTAGAATGTCCTGGAAAAAAAGGGAAAAACCTCAAAATTCACAAATTTAAAACCAAAACCAATATCCAAATGTAACAATAATTAGAACTTGCAATTACAGTTGATAATTCCTTTAGAAGGGAATATTGGGCATATAATTTCACATTTATATATTAATATCAAACATACAAATAGGATTACATGAATTACAATTCTCTAAGAAAAATTTAAATAGATAGTTAACAGATCATCAATATTGATGTAGGACAAATTTATAAAAAGCTATTCTGTGGTTAATTTGAGGAAAACAGCAGAAGTATGAAGCTGAATCCTGAAACTCAGATGTGAATTATATGGTAAAATATATGAACACACCTCGGCATAGGAATCACTCCTAAGGTTTTTCTATGGTGACTTGGTTTTGTGCTTACTTTGTTTGTACTTTGTATTTATCACCATTGGATGATTTTAAACCATCGGATGAAAGTGTTCAAAATCATCCAACGGTGATAAACACCAAGTACAAATAAAGTAACCAAAAAATAAAGTCACCATAGTCTTCACCCACTTGTAAAGGTAAAGGAAAGAAATAGAATTCAATCAACACATTCAAATAGCAAACAATGCTTAAAATATTTTAAAACTTTGAAATAAATTGATACATTATAGACTTAACAAAATCCTAATGCTACTACAATTAAAATCCTAAACTAGAAATAATAATAGAACTTATAGTATCCTAGCAAAATAATAGAACTCCTAAATAGTACAACCAAATTTAACATTCCTAAATAATGATTTAGCAGAAAATTCTTAATTTCATAATTCAAAATTGGATTCCCTCCTGAACTCTCAAGGTGCATCATATAAACCAAGCAGCATTCAAAGAGATCCACCAAACATAGTAATCAATTCTCAGACATTAATAAAGGCATTAACTAAATAGCAGTATTTAGTTAACATAATTACTTTAATTCAATGCATATTATATAGTAGTATTATGCCTATTAATTTAACAACCTCATTAACACTCTGACCTAGAGATTCCATAATCAATTGAGCCAAAGAAATCACATTACAAATAAATAAGAAAAATACACTACAAGCCGGCACGGTAGGCACATAACTTTTTTAAAATGACAGAATAAATTCATTAATTAATATTTAAAAATACTATTAAATCTAGAGAACATTGATAACTATAGATTTTCATCAAACTAGGGTTTTACAGAAATAAAATAAATAATGTTACAGAAATACGGAGATACACAACCGTTAAAAATGAAAATAAACCAAAAGAAATAAGCACCGTTTTGTTGAAAGTATGATGTCACGGAGGCAAGAGAGAGAAACGGTTCTCTTTCTTCTGCGTCTTCGTCTTCACAGTACGGCGGAGAGCGAGAGGAGATGCATAAAGATAACGGTGTTTTCGGTTTGGCGGCAGAGGGAATTACCGATCGTTATGACGGAGTTCTATTATTATATAGTGTTATATATATATAGTATAAGGTACAGAAGGGAACCAATGTGTTGTGAGTGTAACTGAATAATAGTGAAGCCCACATGGGGAATTGTGCCACGTTTGATTTTCTTCTTTTTTCCCCTACTTTATTTTCTTTTTCATTTTTACTTCGCCCGTACTCCGTAGGGGTAAAATAGTAAATCGAAAAATAAGGTTGGCAATGGTACGCTCCTGTAAACCACGCGGATTGCTTGCGTGTTATCCGTGCATTACTGCAGACTTTCACCTCAAAACTCTAAATGTTTGACCTGTTACACATATAAATTTTAAAATTAACTTATTAAACATATAAAGTTTTAATTTTTATTTATTACACATCAAAGTAAACTCAATTAATTTATTATACATATAAGGTTTTATTTTTTAATCTATCACACACTAAATTTAAAGTCATAAAAATTATATTAATGTGAAAAAAGGAATGATTTAAACTATGTGTAATATAATCTAATAAAAATAAAGTGAGATTGATACAAAATTAATATAATTTTACTTAATTGATGTTTGATAAGTAAAAAATTAAAATTTTATAGGTGCAATGAGTTAATTAGAAGTTAAGGAGTGAAATAGGTGAATCGTATCTCATTTATCTTCAACTTTTTTTTTGCATGGTGAATTGGTGTGTACATATGTTACTTTGCAGTCCCACTTTATTAAAGCAAAGCTTTTTATTTTTAATCACAAACTCTATAAAAGTTAATGTTTTATTTTCAAACACCAAACTCTTTGCATTTTTTTTGATTCAGTTGGTAGATGTGTTATTTATGTCAACAAATAATTCTGCAACAAATAAGCTATCACATTCAATAATTCATCCTAATCATCTTTAATTTCAAATTCAGCAATAATTATTGTGTTGATTCTTTGATTTTTAATGCAATTTCAAATTCAGCTATAATTATAATTTGATTCTTTAGTTTTAATGCCATTTTTTGATTTGGCCCAATTTTGTGAATCAACAGTCATAAAAATTCTGAGCTGCCTTGTTTTTAATCAGGCAAGAAATTCCATTTAACCATCCATTAGCAAACGTTTGAATAAATTGAATTAAATTATAAAGACAATAAAATTCAAGTATTAAATTATAACTGGTTTTGTGTATCTGTTATGCACGGATTCATTTAAAATTTTATGTTTTCCATTTGTTAAATAATGTTATTTTGCATTATTTTATTTTAAAATTTTATTCTTTAAATACGAGGAAGATTCTATTCAAGTTTGTATATTTTTAAAAAATAAATTATTAATTAAATATTGGAAAATTTTATCTTAAGAGTTTAAACATCGTATGATGTGAATGAAAATAAAAAAGATATATAATTTTTTTTAAATAAGTAATTAAATATAATAAATAGAAAAGATGAGAAAAAATATAAAAAGCAAAAAAATATTTAAAAATATTCTAACCTTTTTTTATAAAATAAATAAAATGTCTTAATTTATACCTATTAATTTTATTTTATTTATTGAAAACTGCCTATTTATTTTGTGTACCGAAATCCAATATTATTATACTCAAAACAATAAAAAGCTCAGTATAATGAAGTGCACCTCATTTATGTCTAAAAATTTAGCATTTAGAATTCAACCATTCAAAAAATGGCTCTATTTCCAGAGAAAGATTTGATAAAGATAAAGCAAATTTTTTTAAATTAACAAAATCGCCCTTTAGTTATATAAGTCAAACCATTTTATTTATTTATGTTTCTTAGCTTCTTTAGGAAATAAAATTTTAAATAAAATATTTGTTCTAATTAGATTAAATAATATATTATCATCATGATCATCTCATATTAAATGCATCAATATCACTAAATAGATGTTCTAATTCTTCCATGAAAATTCCAATTTATATTCAAATATTATATTTCATGTCAATATAATCATTTTTTTGTGTGCTTTGTAAATAATTTAAAAATACCAGCTCCTTTCAAATTTTTTTAAAAATATCAGCTCAAATACTTGAATTACAATCACTATATGCATGAATTATTTCATGACTTCTATAATATTTGAAGTGCCCAAGAGGGGGTGAATTGATGCGGAATTAGAAAATAAAAATTGCTTTGGAGAATAGACAGAATTTTATAGTGGTTCGGTCCAACTCTTGACCCACATCCACTTCTCCCAAATACACAATTTGGGGTTCCACTACCACAAATGATTACAAGGGGATTTAACAGGCTATCTCCAACCTTTACAACGAAGATTTCAAAGGCTATCTTCAACCTTTACAATGTGAGATTTCACAGGCTATCTCACGACCTTTACAATGAAGATTTCACAGGCTATCTTCAACATTTACAAAGAGAATTACAAAGGCTCTCTCCAAATCTAGAGTTTACCAAGGCTTACCCCAAACCTAGTGTTTACAAGGCTAACACCAAACCTACCCAAATGTTTCCCAATCCTCACAAAGATTGACACTTGTACAAGGTAGAGAGATCACTCAACCCAAGCAACAAATGGTTTAGAGCTCTATCTACCCACACACAATAAATTCACAAATGAATTTATTTACAAAGAAATTTAGAAAAATTAATTTTCAGATTTTGGCTATCTAAAAATTTGTGTTATGTTCTTAAACACAATTAAGAGGGGTGTTTATAGCCATAAACCCCAAAACTAGCTGTTAGAAACAACTTAGAGTGTGTTTCCAACGAATAGAAAAATTTGAACAAAAAGTCAATGATTACCCTTAATCGCGGGAGCAAAACCAGTGTCGCGGGCGCGACATTTGAAACATCTTCCAACGGTCAAATTGACTAAAAAATCGCGGGGGCGATTTCATTAGTCGCAGGCGCTATTAAGGTCTTTAGAAAATGCCTTTGACACGTGTCTTCTGCCTCATGAAATCACGGGGGCGATTTCGACATCTTAGGCACGATATGAATGATCAGAAACTTGGGTTTTCTACTTGTTGAATTCGCTGGGGCGATTGTCAAATTGCGGACGCGAAAATAGAAACATAGAGTGTCTTAAATCTTTGCTTCTTTGTCGCGGGGCGATTTCTAGATCGCGGTCGCGATATAAGTTCCAGAGGATTCTTTGTTTCTGTCTTCTTAAATCACGGGCGCGACATTCTTGATCTTCTAAGATCACGGGCATGAATTAGATGTCATTTTCAATTTTTAACTTTTGTTCAACAATCTTCAACCTACAAACTTAAGGAACTTTGTTAAATGCAAGATAAGAT
>CANYLF010455559.1:0-21220 GCA_948193215.1 Bocquillonia castaneifolia
CTCACTTTTCTAGGGGATTATCATGATGCATCATTTCAATCTCAACACTTGGGTTACCAATTCCTAACCATACACTTAGACAATCAAGCTCATTACCAACCCAAACATAATCAAACAATCAATCAACAACCAATTCATCACAACAAACAACCAAACAATCACTTCATCACAATAATTAATCAATCACCCAATTCAACAATCAATTCATCACAATTAATCAACCAACAACTATCTCATCAAAATAATCAATCAAATACAATTACACCTCAATAATCAATCAGCATTTTCATTCCAACAAACAATCACAACATTTTCATTATTACAACAACAGATCGTAACCATTTCATTACTACACACAATAAAAACCATTTCATATCAACTCAATGCTCTTCTCAACATTCTCATATCAAAATTCTTATTTCTCAATAATCACATCCCATTCCTCTTTTTCTCAAATCATATCCATATCATTTGCTCATCAATCATCCTTTTCATATTCTCAATCCACATCAACCACATTATCACTTTCAATATCATCTTTCATTACTTTCATATATATCAATCACATTCCAACAAGCACAATTAATAATTTATTCACATAATTATCACAAATCACATTCATTCATAAATAATTACACCTCCATTCAATCAATTCTCATTCCATCAATCATAACAACCATTCCATTCAACTAATCATAAAATATCACCATGGAAATTAATCAAATCGCAATTCATATAATTAGTATTAATTTAAACATATAATTAGTATTAATAGCTATTTACTTATAAAACATGGAGAACACCAATTAATCCTCCTTTCTTCAAAACTCTTTGCTTAAGAAGCTTCCCTAAACACAATTATTCATCCAAATGAACAATTCAATATCAAAACTTATAATTAATACTCAAATATCTCTTCCAAAATCATTAATTACTTGTTTAAACAATTCTAACCAAAAACCTCCAAAAATCTCATAAACCCTAACTCCCAATTACATAATTATACCAATTAATATCAATTAACAACAATTAATTAAAGAAAACTTACCAATTAATAGAATTATTCTCTAACTCTTCCTCTTTTCCTCTCATTTCCTTCTCCTTTTCCTCTTCTTTTCTCCCTCTCTACTTTCTCTACAAAATCCACTAACTTTCCCAAGACAAAAACCCCTTCTTATCTCTTAAAATTTCATTTTCCTTTTATTAATATAGTTTAAAATTTTCAATCAAAAAGAAATCTTTGACTTTTAAACCAAAATTAAGAAAACTTACAATTCCACCCCTAAACAATCAAACACTACCATAAACATGCTCACCACTTTTATTATTGTCAATTACACCCTTCATGCATGTTAAAATGAATTAATAATCTATAATTAATAAAATTAAATATACTAATGATGCCAATTAAATATTAATGCATGTAATTAATTATGAGGATGTTACATACATCCTACTAAAATTTAAGTTAATAGTTTAGTACTTTTCATAGTAATTGTGCTATGAGTATTAAATATTCTTGGAATTATGTAATTTTTTGATACCAAAACGTTTTTTATTATACTTTTCAATAATCTTTAAAACAAATTTTAAAGTGTTTTACAAAATTGTAATTAAAACAACATATTATCTCTTTAAGCATGTTGGTTACTTTATTAAACAAGAGTTTATATTTGAAATAATTATGTATGTATTAATATTATATTTTTTTGAAAAAGTATCAATATTATATTATACTTTGTTTTTTAAGGGGAATATTATCATTCTCTGATAAATTGTGCACATATCATGCATCAATAAGTAATGACAGAAAAGTTATATTATTTGTGAGAAGTAGAGATACTGAGCTCAAGCTATTTAAGTTTAAGTTTTGAACTGAACTTAATACTACTAAATATAGAAGTTCATGAAACTCACAATACTGAATAATTTTATTTTACTGAACTCAAGCAATTTTGAATTGAATTTGATATCGAGTTCTTCTAAATTAATTTTAATTAATATAGTATTTTATTACACTTGAATTAAGTTTAAACTAAAACAGCTCAAATATTAATAATATATGAACTTAAATTTTAAAAATTAAAATTCATTCGAGCATTTTAAATAATAAACTACTCAAGCAATAATATCACACCCTTTGAGCTTAGCCGGGCCGTTTACAGTACACCATTAACCAAAACGTGTGTGTATTGTTACAGACCAAATGGTTCAACTTTGGAATGATAAAAATAGGAGAAGGCGGGTGGGTCAAGAAAAACCAATTAAAATAGGGCAGGGCAGGCGAGGTCGGTCGGGTCCGTTACAAATAACAATTGGATTGGATACATAATACTGTTGTATTTTTGTAAATTGTAAATTGCAGATCTCACAATTTTACCAAAATCCAACGCATAAAATCAAAGATCAAAGCACACCATTAAGGCACGTTGACTTCTATGCATTTCCGTAGACCCCACCCACCCTCTATTAATGTCCGTATGTGGACCAATCTGTCTTGGTATAGTTATATCTGGACCAGTTCCAGTTATGGTCTTCTGTTTTATTTGTTTTTTTTTTTTACTTTGACATTAATTAATTATTGTTTAATCTCATTCTTTCTTTCTTTGTTACGTAAACAGAAGACGATTGCTGTTGGTTTAAATACTCGAGTTAATTGGAATGTTTTATTTTATTAGGGAAAACGCTAATCAGTGAGGTTAAATTTGGAAAACATGGAGACATTGACGACCACCACGGCAACGGCGACGGCAACGGCCAAAGCGACAGCGATGGAGGTGAAGATGAGAAAAGCTGGATCGGAAGGAGCGGGAGGAGGAGGAGGAGCTGGTGGTAGTTCGGAGGCTTGTAGTATTGGAAGTAGTAAAAATGGACACGAGAATAGTAATCATTGCGATAATAATAATAATATTAATCATAGTGGAAATTTACTAATAGAAAAGGAAAAATTGGAGTATTTTGGATGGGTTTATCATTTGGGGACTAATTCAATAGGACATGAGTATTGTCATCTTCGATTTCTTTTTGTTAGAGGCAAATATGTTGAAATGTATAAGCGTGATCCTCATGAGAATCCTGGCATTGTATATTTTCTTTCTTCTCCTTTTCATTTATTAATTATTATCTTTAGCTGAATTGTTTTACAAATATTCAACAGCTTCAGTATTGGGTTTGAGTTTTTTTTTTTTAAAAAATTAAATAATTTCTTGTTGAGGTTCCGTTCCTGCAGCCAATGTTGTGTGTATGCATTATTGTTATGTTAATTCTTAGCGATCGTGTTTAATTTGATATTCTGTTTTTTGATGCTTACTTTTTTGGTTATTCATTAGTTTGTTTACTTTTTACTTGTGCAGAAACCTATTAGGAGGGGTGTTGCAGGGCCTACTTTTATGGTGGAGGATGTAGGGCGTCGAAGGGTCAATAATGGGGTGAGTGAGACCCTATTCTTAATCTAATTGTTTTGCGTTTTTTTTCCCTATTAATGTCTGTTCTGTACTTGTTGGTTTTTTTATTTTTTCCCCTCTAAGATGCTTAACATTTTTCCTTTAAATTTTTTTGGGTAGGATCTTTATGTTTTGCGGTTTTATAATCGAATGGATGAGACCCAAAAGGGAGAAGTAAGTTGCAGCTCTCCACATTTCAGTTTACAGATTCTTTTAGCACTCAGTTGTGATGTTCGGGTTTAGCAGATATTGTAGTTCAGTTGTGTTTGTTTGTTTTTTCATGCTATGATTTATGACTCTGTTATCTAATTGCATTGTTTTAGTTACATCAGAACTTTTTTACACTAAGATTGCCTGTGTTGTCAAATTGTGTATTTCTTCTGGTGGTACCAGTGTGGGACAAAACTTTAATAAACTATAGAAGTTGAAGATCTTAAAAAGCGTTGATTTATCTATTATTAAAAAAAGGGTCATCCAGGGAGACTAGACATACATACTATGGGAAGAGAGAGTGATTAGGTGTTCTTATCTTCAGATCAAAGGACTCTTCATTGACTCGGGATGAATAGTTATGAGGAAAGTGCATTTCATTAGTATGTGTACAAACATTGTCCTAATAATGTGCATGATGTATTCTCACACGCATTGACACATGAAATATTTTTACTGCAGTTTCTGATATTTTCAATGTATGCTCCGTTTCACACATTCTTTTATGATTATTAATTGAACTTATGACCTGTATTGAGTGTATGGAGAATATTAGTTTTCTGCGCTAGTGTCGGTTTCCTTGTTAATTACATAATATTGATACTTTCATGTTATTTTTTTCATTCTCTTATTTCCTTTAGGGGAAGATAGCTTATCCCAGGTGCATGTAGTTGTAGATTCTTCTGTTTCTATATAGAAGTTCTTCAAAAAGAGAGAAGAAAATTCCCTATCCAAATGCAAAACAAATTTTAACTCAATTCTTCTTTGCTCTGCAAGATTGCTTGTGCTACAGCTGGTGAAGTTCGAAAATGGATGGAGGCATTTGATCATGCAAAGCAACAGGTAGGTTCCATTTGAACATTGTAAATAAGACAATATCATACTAAATTTTTTGCAGAATGTTTTGCTTATGAAACCATTATGGTTGAACTTGTTGCCACTGCATCATCTGATGTATCACAGATTCACACATTAATCTTTTTTTTGATCATGGCGCTGGACACTGCTGCATGATTTCTCAACTTTATGTTGAAATTTAAAAAATTTTGGACTTCTTTTGTGTCTAGGGGCAATGGTCAATGGAATTTATGTTGAACTCAATATGCCTAACTCACTAGCATTCATCTTTTGACAGACTGAATATGATCTCTCAAGGAGTGGTACTACCAGAGACAAGCTGAACATGGAGACCGAGTATGTTCCATTTGTTTGTATTATGCTGTATAAGTCTAGTAGAATTCATCTAATTGACCTATTTGCAAAAAATTAGTCTGATAATAAAGCTGTTTCTTTGAGATTCAGGACAAGCTATATACCAGTAGAGGTTTTCTTTTTTGTTCGAATAAACAATATACAGATATTGTAAGCTAAGTTCAGCCCAAATTTTCTGTTGTTTGCATTGGTATCTAGCTAGTCTAATAGAAGGCAGACTACCGTGTTTTTTTAACTTTTTAAATTGAGTTTTTAATTATTATTTTGGATCTATTTTTTTTTAAGTTGTTATTGTCAATTTTGTGTTGTTTCACTTAGATTTTTATTGTCAATTTTGTATTGTTTCCTCAACTTTGAATTTTGTGTTCTTTTTTATTCAAAAAAAAAGTCTTTAACACATTCAGACAACCCATGGCTGCTTCCATTACTTGATCTTTGACATTATGCAGATCGTGAGTCAGTTACAATATGCATCATTTCATTTCTCATTAATTTTTCTCATATTATCTGAAGAGGCACAATACCATTGACTCTATGAGATTAATTTGTTTTTACAGCTTGGCTTGATATATGATATTTTGGCTGACTTGTAATTTTTTAATATCTTATTAATTCTTGGGGAAGGATCAATTTAGAAGGACATCGGCCTAGAATGAGGCGGTATGCCCATGGATTGAAAAAGCTTATAAGAATAGGACAAGGTAAGGTGGATTTTCTTGTTTGTGTTCTTAAACATGGCAAAATATTGCGTTAGCACACTGGTGCAGTGACTAACTATGCAATGAAAATTTTCCTGGGCATTAAAAATCAAGTTTCCTGGACTTGAGGCCCAAAGATGTAAAACACCTAAAGCCTATGTATGTATGAATAAAAGAAATTACTTTCTTTTTTTGTAAATATCTAACATGTACTGCTGATTAGAAACATTCCATGTTTGTGATCTGAAACTCTCTGTCTCTTGAAACTTGTTCGTGCTGCTAAGATGCCCTTTTGTCTTAATTTTTTTCAGGTCCAGAGATGCTCCTGCATCAATCCTCAAATTTGAGTGCTACTGTCAGGTCTGACCAATATTATGAAGGAGACACTGGAGATGCTATTGAAGCGCATGAATGGAGATGTGTTCGCACAGTACATGGTACTTGTCTGTTAGTATAAGCTAATTTATATCAAATTGTAGCTTATAGTTTTTATCACTGGGAAACATCCATAATCCATGCCATCTAGTTCTACGATACTCCTAAATCTTTCTTTCTCTTCCTCATTGTGCCTCATGCTTTATGTAAATGAAAATGAAAATACTTTCTACCGTTGGTCTTCTTAATTGAATAAATATCTATATATGCACTTAGATGTCAATTGATTATCGTATGCCATTCTTGAGTTGGTTTGGTTTACATAGAGCTTTAGTTGCCTTCGACAAAAATGGCTTCTGGCTATCACTAAGCAGATCTGAAATTCTTTTACTCAAATTTTGCAGTTGTGGCCTGCACTTTGAGATGAATAGAGTGACCAATTGTGGCTGACTCTTCAACTACTGTGCAGTGTGCACAACCACTGCCTGGCCACTGAACTCATTTTATTACTAGTAAAATTAGCTTATAAAATAAAAATTAAGTAGAGCATACTAATAGATTTAGTGACTTTCAATTAGTTCTATCTTTATCATAGCCTTCTAAACTGGTTATATTTGATTTTAGTTTTAGATATAATTCAATAGATAAATGCAATCTAAGGCTGGGTTCTGATTGTAATTTGTACCTCATAAACTTACAGTCCAAATTTTGCTCATGTTCATTCTCAAAATACAGGCTGGTTCTAATGGTGAATTGGAAAACAATTCAGGCATTTCTTGCTAATCAATGTGCTCTGGTGTTTTCCAGTTCTTATTGAATATTTGGTCAAGTTTGGAAGACACTATTTATTGGTTGTTTAAAATTTTGTTTCTTAGCAAAAGTTCTACAATATTCCCTCAAAAAAAAAAAAAGTTCAACAATAGAAAGGAGCTCACAATAAATGAGGTTGGGAGAAGATTGGCATTTGATCTGCCAAATATCGCAGTTCTATATACATAAAGCATTTGCTTATTGACACGAGGGCAACGCCACTGAGAGTGCTAATTATTATTAGATGATGATTAGTGAATGGTTAGCCTGCTAGAACGTGCAATAGAATGCTTAGATTCCTTATAATGTTAGGTTGTGATCTAGCATAATAGCATGGTGGAGTTGTCCTTGATATACATATCAATAATATTTCTTAAATGAAAAAAAAAATATTTTCAGTACTGAAGAACTTTTTGTTCCTGTTGGTTTCAGGCATTCGGATTTTTGAGGATGTATCCAAGTCCAAGGTATTTGTCTACATGCATTATGTACTATTATCAATAATTTATATTCAATCCCCAATTTTGGATGATAGATCATGAAGAAATTCATGGGAACCATTTTGTGTTTCATCAATATCCATTAATTCATTGAAAGAAACATAGACATTGGCACATGATTACTGCCTTGATCTGAAAGCTAGTTTAGAATGAGTAATGCATAATGGATGTGAGTTCTGTCACCGCTTATCTAGAAAACAGAATTGCTAATAATTATAAACAGTTTGTGATATCTACACTGACTCAAATAATTCATAAGTATCTATTTGGTATGAATTGAGCTTGAAGTATTAAGAGTTGTCTGCCACTATATTTTTGTGTCATACTTGCACGATCTGATAGAAGTATATTCAAGAATATCATTCTTTGCTAATGGAAGCATATTTACTCTATCCTTTTTTTAATCAAGAATTTCTGTGTTGACTGTTGATGCCCTGAATTATGTGGGAAGTTTGTGTCTTAAAGTTTTATTATTCCATCTTTTGTAATGCATAATTTACCACATTTTGGAGGAGAATCTTCATGTGTTATTTAGGGGTGTGCAAAACCGAACCAATCGATTTTGGTTTGGTTCAGTTTAGGAAAATAAAAACCTCGTTCAATTTTGGCTTGACACCGTCTAATTTACACATAAAAACCAAACTGAACAGACGGGTTTGGTTTGGGTTGATCTCCACAGATTTCAGTCAGGTTTGGTTTTATAAATTAAAAAATGTTTGGTTCAGTTTAGAATCGAATGCACAGCCATTATTCACGGTAATTTTAAGTTGTGTTTCATTTTAATTGCCTGGTTTTGCTGCCTGTTCTTGCATGTTGGCTAGATTATGAGGATCAATAATCCTCTAATGGTGATCTGCTTCTTTATTCCTCAATTAGAACTTGTTTCACAATTCAAAAAAAAAAAAAAAAGAACTTGTTTCACATAAAAGATGGAAAGAATTACCATTGTAACTCAATGACACTGAGTCATTCAGGTGATTTCTTGAAAATTTCACACGCAGTATTCATTATTAAGTTGGAAAATTGCAAGTTAAGATGTAACACATACTCTTTCAATGTTTCTTTGCATGATTATCTTGTGATGCTTATATTTTATGTTATTATGTTGAATTGAATTGAAGAGTGAAACTTTCATGAACTCCATGAAGAGCAACAAGTATGACCTTTTGCACTCTCTGTAGGGGAAAGGTATTCTTGTAAAGGCCGTTGGTGTTATTGATGCCAGTGCAGATACTGTTTTCGAAGTCATTTTAAATGTTGATCGGCTTCAGAGATATGAGTAAGTTATTTGATAACCAGTCTTCTAGAGCTATTTTACATGGCTTCTATATTCTTTACATCTGACATATTAAAAAAACATAAAATAATATTACAGGTGGGATACTTTGACAGGTGACCTGGAGCTTTTAGATTCCTATGATGGGCACATTGATGTTGTCTATGGAATATTCGATCCAAAATATCTTACACGGTAGACTAATTTTATATTTTTATGGCATGCACAGTTAGTCATGTGTACTCTGCTGCCTAAGTTGCCATCAGTTTCTGTTTAATTTAGTTGAAGCATTTTAGCTGCTTATGTCTTCTTTCCTATTTTCTTTTCTTTCAATTCCTATGTATGCATTGTTAATTGGGAAATTTGATCCAAACAACCTACATTGTCAATTGGGAGATTTGATTCATAATTTTCGATTCACATGTACTCTGCTGCTTCATGTCAAGTTTGTTTTAGAAATTGGTTTTTGGACTACCTACTTTTTTAGCCTTACTGAAAAGTTGCAGTTGATAATTTTTGGTTAAACTCTGGAACTTGGGCTTGCTAAGTCTGCTGCTCAGCCAATGTCTTTTCTCAAGAGTTGCAACCTTATCATAATTTTATACTTTTATGAAAGAAATTCAGCCTTTCTAATTGTTAAGCTACTATTCCAGTGCATGCATTGGAAAGTGCATTTGCTTGCCTGTTCAATCATGTGGTGTACTTCCAAGCAATAGTAATATTAAGTTGATATACTATTTGTTGCCCATGCCATTGCTATCTTTTGAATGTCAGTATTTGAAGCTTACACATGCTTGAGACTTGTTGAAATATCAAGGCATCAATTATTGATTTGTTACTGGAATGAAGCTGGTGTAACATTATTTATTTCCTGCATATTTTGCCCTCACTTTGACAATATCTTCTGCAGGTGGAAATCCAAAAGAGATTTTGTCTTCTCGCGGCAGTGGTTTAGTGGCCAAGATGGAACATATAGTAAGAAAATATGATTATCATGCTAAATTTTCAGCTACCTTTTTCCATCAAGGTGCATGCAACAAAAAATGCTTTGTACTAGCATCTGTTTTTTTCCCTTGTTTCTGGTAATGACTAGAATTGCTTATCTCAGTCTAGCACGATATTTACTTTTTGCTGAACTATCTGCAGCTGCTGTACAGCTATGGTAGCATTAATCTTATGACAGTGGCATAAAATAGCTGGTTATGTATAGAGTGAAATGTGTGATAGGGGTGAGCATTGGACCAAACCAAAATTCCCTTTGGTTTCAAACAAACTGAACCAGACCAAAATAGACTAATTCAATTCAGTTCCAATTTTACTAACAGAATAGATGGTTTGGTTCAAAATTGAACCCAAATTTTTTTTCTAAAAAACCAAACTCAACTGAATCCAATGTCAGTTTTAAATTTTCAAACCGAGCCGAAGTGAAAGTTAGTTGGTTCAGTTTGGTTTTGCTCAACTCTACCGTGTGATTCTGACCTTGACCCAGAGCCAGAGGCTTCTAATGTAACCTTGCATTGATGAATTTGCTTGCGGATACAGCCCTACATATTTATGAGGGGAGATCCAAAGTACAGATATAGTTCAATCGGCCAGATGGTATTTTGGCTTCGATGTAGTGCAAAATACAATTTTGAATGAGCCGGTCGTGGTATTTTGGCTAGATGGTGTACTTTGAGACTCATTGGCTTGGCCATGGTGCTTTTCTTTCTGCCTGCTCAGAAAATTGATAAATAGTTCAAAATCATGTGAACTGTTCTTAATCTGCTTTAAGTTGGTTTATATGTTTTCTATGCTTTGTTTCTGACATTTTTTGTTTTTTTTTGTTTTTTTCTTTTCATTTTAGTAAACTTTTCATGTATTACTGTTATTAAAATTTCCACCTATGTGGTTAGCTGACTTGTTTTTCATTTATTCATGTAGCAATCTTGCAACTTCCAGCTGTACACAAAAAACGGCCTCCAAGGTCTGGATATCGACGTATAACAATCAACCGTAAGAGGATTCATCCACTGAACTGGAAATTTTAGAGATTATCTGAAACATTTGCTCTGTTCGATTGCTAACTGATATATGGTTTTATAACATAATAAAGGATTGAAACATATATTTAGCACCAAAAATTTAAATTTTAGTCTTCAATGGCAATCAAATTGATCGTGGAAAGCTTTTATGTGTTTCATTTGTACATTAGTTTAATGTTTGAAATTAATTTTCCAATTTGGTATAAGGTGTTCACATATTCTCTTGATTTTTCTTTTCATTTGGATTTGAGAACAGATATTTTTCAAATTTTGATACAGAAATTTGGTTGTGCTGAAGTTCTGAAATCTGAATTATGCATTAATATTACAGCTGTTCGCTTGCATATGGTTGTTGTGTTGATGCATCCTTTCTGCTGCTAGCCTTTTGATTTTAAATTTTTCAATGCTGCCTAGTGGTCGTGATTTGTGAAGTGTCTGCTTCATTTTGAAAGCTCTTAATTACAGATGATCCTTACCTGACTTTCCCTGTTTCTTTCCTTCTCTTTTCTATTGTGACTCATAGCTTCTACATGGGAGATTAGAAATTTAAATACACCAATGGGTTCAAATACCATGAGATGTATTCTGACGCAAACGTTAGAGATACGTCATGCAGGATGGTTAAGATGGAAGGCAAATCGCTGCTCAAAGTTTGAAAAGACTATTCCTTATGCACTGTTGTCCCAAGTAGCAGGTCAGCTTAAATATCACTTACATTATTTGGTTTGTGTGTTACATAAAGCTTATCTGCTGTCTGAAAAGTTAAAACTTTGCCAATATCATTGTCATAAGTATTTCTTTCTGGCCCAAATTTGTGGGTTTTCAGTTTCAGTAAGTTCTAAATTTTGCAGAATTTTGGACAGACGGTAAGGAGGTGGTCAACAAATAACTTAGTTGCTAGGTCTCGTTAATAAAAGTTTGGCAGAAACTAATATATTGTCTACAGAAAATGGCTGTTTATCAATAAGTTTTGCATCTCATGGATTTTATCCATAGAATTTACTTTCATTTGCACAATTTATTTCAGTAACATTATCTTGTCTGATTAAATATGTGGAGATCCATGCCAATATATCCTTTACTTTATCTAATAAGATTATTATATTGTCTAATATTGTTATTATTAGTTACTGTCTAGGGTTGCATTCATGTGGTAATAATAATTGTGTAAAACATTTTCCCCATAAGTTAAAGTTTTTCCCCCATTTGGTTATACTAAGAATCTATTCGAAATAATCTTGTAGCATGTGATGTACATATGCAAATTTAATTTCTTTCCGCTGGCAAGGACCAATGAGAAAGTTGGCCTACAGAACTTCAATTTTTTTCCTTCTTGTTGCATAAATGAAAAGATTTACATTAAGGATGCAAAATAATGGTGGTTAATGAGATTAATAGCAACTAGCTAACAATCACAGTGACAGTTTGTTATGGACTTGCATGTATTTATCTCTGTGGTCGTTCTCCTACAGGTTCCTTTACACTTTATGATTTCAAGAATAGTGTTATGCTTTAAAACAGTCTTTTCTTGAAAATAGATTTGTTTTGCCATCGACTAGAAATTTTGTTGTGTTGGATGATTTTTCTAAGTACCTAAAACACTGGAATTTGCTTCTGACATTTCTTGCATAACCGAGCATAAATGGTGGAATTGTAAGTAACATCTGGGGCTTTGTCTTGCCTGCATGGGCAGGCTGATTTGCTTAACATAATCTGGAGTCTGGTCAAATTGCCAAAATATTGCGTATTGTCAATTACTGGGTTGAAAACTGAATAGGATTCATTGTCCCTCTAGTCATAAGTTGTTTCCAGATGGCATATGATGATTACTGTTGAGCTAAAACAACTTGTTTGTCGCTGATGTTTTGATTATAAAAAATCCTTAACAAGTTTCGCTGGAGATGGTATATCCTAGAATTACTTTATTTTTTCCAAATACATTATAAAGTGCATGCTATTAATTGGGGTAAAGTTTTTTTTTTTTTTTTTTGAATGTTTGTTGAAGACACAGTCGTTTACACTTGGTTTGCTGCTATCAGGTTTGAAGGAATATATTGGAGCAAATCCTGCATTGAATTCGAATAATGCCGCTACAATTATCCATTCAAAAGTTTCTCATGAATCCACCCCCAGTAGTGAATTTGAGGCAGAGATAAAGGATGAGTTTTATGATGCAATTTCTGCTGATTCATCATCAGAAGAGAGTGAGGATGAAAGTCAACCGGATACTGAGGTCACTTTCTTCATTTTTATTTAGGATGAGTCAGATTGGTGAAGTTGTATACAACTTTTTAAAATTTCACTTGGGTTCCTTCTGGTAAATTTCTTTTGTATGATACGGAGTTATGGTGTCCAAACTAGCTTACCCTCATTTACGTATGTAAATTAAATGATGAAAGAAATCTCAAATGGTAGCTGCAATGTTATGAAACAGGAGAAGAAAGTGAAATTGAGGAATGTTTCATGGGCCATCACAGGCTTAGCTTTGAAGCGAACTTCAGGTTCTTTCTCTGCTTGTTTTATGTATTTCAATACTATGTATGTAGTGGCATACGGATTTCCACATTGTCCTCTCCCAATTTTGTTGCATCATTTTTTGGTGTTCTAATCATATAAAACAATGTAAACTCCCTCACAATGCAGGAGGAAGGCTTATAGCCTTGCACTGTACATTGGACTCTTTCAAAGCCCACAATGCAAGAAACTGACGTGTGATTTAACACCCTTTAGAAAATAATTTGCCTTGATGAACTTTAAAAAGCAACGATTTAAGGAGTAAAATAATGTGTGTGCTGTTGATCGTATTATTAACGGACATATTCTGAAAATCGACATGGTTACGAAAGACATGGAGGCTGGAGCTGATGAGGGCTAAGTCTTTAATGAATAGGATATTCACCAATGAAATGCAAACTCACAGGCATATGTCATTTGTGACCAAATCTCCTATATCTATAAAAAACTGATTGTGAACTTCAGTGATTTACTGGATTGTATCTACTGGTCACTTGCTTTTCTTCAGAAGTTGATTTGCTCCCTTCTCTTTAGTGCATAACAATGATTAAAGAGATAACCTGTTCGGGGAGATAAATTGGTTGGAAAACTGATATCCTGGAGAAAAAAACTTCCAGCAGCTATAATTGTTTAAAGAAATGATAGTTGATGACCATTATTTAGAATTTTTAACAAAGTCACTTTGGAAAAAGCATGCTTGTTATATTTTATTGGTTGTTAGCCCTAAGTTTGACATTTTTTATTTCCTTTTTCACCATTGCCTTATTTTCTAACTGATTATTGTGGTCGCAGTTCTGGATGCACATAAGGAATTGGATCACAGTGCAGCTTCTGTCGATATTGACCTAAGCCAATTCCACGGTTCCCTACACCAAGAGAAGGATGAGAAGGACTCAAGTTGTTGGTCTTCTCCAAATGGCAATGGATTTATGATCAGAGGAAAGACTTATTTAAAGGATAACTCTAAGGTTTAATTTTTCTTCTTAAAACATTTCTTTGTGGTATGCTTTTTATTAAATCTTAGTTCTGCTTTCCTATAAGGAATTTGTTAAAGGAAAAATTCTGTATCACTTTCTGATATCCAAATGTAAGTTACAATGCATTGACAACTGCAACTATATCATCTAAACCATACTCATTTATTTGTTCCATATTTGTGCCTCTCAATTCACCAAATTTTCTAGTTTTTTCCCGATGTCTTTTTACTTCATGAGGCAATAAAACTGTTAATCTATTATCTTGTATTTCTACCCCTTCCATCTTCAATTTAAATTCCTTGTGGTAGTAGTATTGTATTATTCTTGAAAAAAGGTCATGCAAGCGGAGTAGATGGTGGCTATTACTTTCTCTTCAGTTGTGCATATTTTCTTAGGCAAGTGACAGATTAATTCTTACTGCATAGATTGCTAGATTTCATGACTGGCATTTCATCTGCAGATGTGCATAAATTGGACGATCAGTACTTGTACTTTATTGTTTTCTTTACTGCACCTCAATGTTCCTAATGCCATAGCTCTTAGACTGATGGATTCTTATTTGATTTGCCTGAGACCTGTTTTATTACTTGAATAAAGAATTTTAGGATTTTTTTTGACTTATTACTAGTATTAATCCTTGTATTCTCTGTCCTAATGTTATTTGGTAGTTAACTTCTGTGACATGCAGAAGAACAGAAAACAGCCACTTGCTATTTAAAGTTTTGTATTAAATAAAACCAATGTTCTGTTGTTTTAATCTTGCCAGAAACAAGGTTATTTGTTGATATGTTGTTCTTGATTTTTTGTTTGTCGAAGAATAATTGCTTAGTTTTAGTTTTAACTTTTGATGTATAATTAACTTTGATTTTCTATTGTTATTCATGGGCATTTCATTTTTAACCCTGTTCAGGTAATGGGGGGTGATCCTCTTCTCAAGCTCATAGCTGTGGATTGGTTCAAAATTGACAGAGCCATGGATAAAGTTGCATTGCATCCCAAGTGTCTAGTGCAGGTAAAATCAATATTTTCAATTTAATGACTTGTTTTGAATCACAGAGTGGTGCTCAATCTTTACCCTATTTCAAAGCTGTTTTTTTTAAAAAAAAAAAAAATATGAGCATTTGGGTTTTGCCCAAGTGCCAAGGGATATTTTTCGCTTATGAATTTGCTGGTTCTGTGAGTAGGAAGGACCACAAGATGGTATCAGTTCACTAAGCTTCTTAAAAAAGGAGGCTGATAGATTATGGGAGTTTGCTGCTAAACTATATTTGGCCAAATAGGATTGCTCTGATCACTCTGGAATCTAGTTTAACCATACCATTTATTATTTAAAGATATAGGAGAGTGTTGCTTGATTGACTTTTTCTTTTTCTCTGTTTTTTTTTTCATGTAGATTAGTATAACATGTCCTTTCCCTTGCATTTACCAATTCCTCTTTTGTTCAAAAATTATTTTCTTCTATTTAAACAAGTGGATAGAGAGAGAGAGAGAGAAAGATAAAGTAGCTTTAGTTAACAATAGGACTTTTGATGTCATTTGAGTGTGCATTTATCTTGTTTATTGTATCCAATTTTTTAGAACTGTTGTGTTTTTGGTGGGTCCTTTGGTATCTATAGTACATAAATTTATTTTGAACAACATTTCTTTGACCCTTGAAAAGCCCCAAGTTTGTAATTTCAGATCTAATCCATTGCCGTTTGGTATACTTTGAGAAGTTCTTTATCTATTAACTGTACATTCTTGTTTTCAGACAGAAGCGGGGAAAAAGCTTCCATTTATCCTTGTGATAAATCTTCAGGTATGTAGGTGAATGCATTTGAATGCTGCTCTCTTGTTTAGAGAAAGCAAATAATTTAAAAAATCTTTAACTTTAATCGTCTTTTTAACTGTATCCACTTGTGAAATTATTATTATTTTTTTTATAGGAAATTCACTTGTGAAATTATTAAGGATGATTCATCCATTAAAAAACATTCAGACTTTATAAAGATCATGCCTACCGTCTACCCTCTCATTTCTCTTTCTAATAACTTTGCCTTGCCAATTTGGTGAACTGGCATACTGAGAGTTGTGATCTGATTGTGAAAGAAGGGAAAGGATGATCTGTATTTTTCATTCTTTTGCCTTTTCCTTTTAAATATCCTTTTTCTCACTCGAATTGTTAGAATAAGAATTAAATTTTTGTTTACCATCCAATCAGCTAGAACTTGTCCTTGTCAGCTTACAAGTGTACTCAAACTAATCCACATAGTCATGGAACGTGTCAGCAAGGCACACATCTTATTGAAAGAAACTGAGGATTGATACAGAATCTGGAATTGTGGACTGTTAATAATCTCAAAACAAATGATCATGGCTGAAAAGGCCAGTTTAATTATGGATTGTTTTGGTCATCTGTCCTTCCAGAATGGAGTTTCAAGAATTTAAGCTATAATATCAGTTGATGCTTCTCTTTGAATTGGATGATATGAATTGGTAGAATATTTACTTATTTATATCATGCGCCATTCAAATTTGTTTAACATCAACCACAAAATTACCTAGGTTGCTGAATGGCATTGATGGATATCATTAATATGATATATTAAGATATTCTTGGGACTTTGATGGGAACTTTGATGATTTTATCCATCTCCTAAAGAAGAATAATTATGTTATATTTCTATTTCAGATTCCAGCAAAACCAAACTACAGTATGGTACTATATTATGCTGTGGATAGGCCAGTAAATAAAAGTTCTTTGCTGGGTAAATTTGTGGATGGAACAGATATGTTTCGGGATGCAAGATTTAAACTAATTCCAAGTATCATTGAGGTATCAAACACATTTAAGTATATGATTGTGGAATACTCCAGTGACTTACCGTTTTTTTTATTGTTTCTGATGTCATGGAGAGCTCACGTCTCTTCAACATTGACAGGGATACTGGATGGTCAAGCGTGCAGTTGGGACAAAAGCTTGCCTTTTGGGGAAAGCTGTAACCTGCAACTACCTCAGACAAGACAATTTTCTTGAGGTAATTTTTCCATGTTGGTTTCCTAGCAGCTAGTTTTTAAGGGTCCTCCTCAAGACCGATATTGTTAATATGGTAATAAGCATTGTCATTTGGTAATTTTATGGATTTTAATAAATTTTATTCTTTACTAACAATTATTTGTACGAACATGAGCAAAGACCTGGTTAAACATGACTAAAATTGTTCCTTCCCTTTCAATTTACTAACAATTAATTTTCTTCATTCCTACCTTTTCATGGCATGACATCAAATTATCAGCCTTGCATGGGATTGAAGAACGCTATTCAGGAATGCTATTTAGATGTGAAATTCCATTATTGCATTAGTGATCTGTTTTTTGTCCATTACGATGAGCAATGCTGCACAAAGTAATTTAGCTGAATATATATTTTTACCCTTGAACTTTACATGGTTGACCTGTTTCACTCCTCAACTTTATGATTAACCCACTACACATATAAAGTTTTGATTTTTTACCTATCAAACACCAATTAAGCAAAATTATATTAATTTTGTATCGATTTCACTTCATTTTTATTAGGTACTATTGCATATAGTTTAAATCATTCTTTTTTTCACATCAGTGTAATTTTTATTACTTTAGATTTAGTGTGTGATAGATAAAAAAAATAAACTTTATATGTGTAATAGGTTAATTGAGTTTACTTTTGGTGTGCAATACGTAAAAATTGAAACTTTTTATGTTTAATAGGTTGATTTTAAAGTTCATAGGTGTAATAGGTTAAACATGTAAAGTTCTGGGGTTAAATTATGTATTGAGCCAAGTAATTTTGGTTGGCCATGACATGTATTGACATGACAAACATATGGAGCACTGTTGTTCTATAACCCAAGCTATGCAGTTGTGAGCCATATGATCAGACCTCTGCCCATTAAAACTCCCTGTTTACTGATTGCAACTTTGCTATACATCTTATCCATTCTGTGGCATGAGCAGAGAGATTAATTTGTTGTGATGTAACAATGTAAAAATCATTTAAGAGCATCATGCATCTTTTAATTGTTAAAAAGTCAAGGTTGAGTCATGGTTCAATTGTAAGAGTACTCGTTTGTGACTAGAAGGTCATTGAGTTCAAGTTGTAGAAATGTCCTCTTTGCAGAGGAAAATCACAACGTTTACGTCAAATGATCAAAATGAGAAACAAGTCAGTGAAGTTTTAGGGACCATTGCAATTTTGTGTTTCAGGCCTGACTGTAAATCTCACGTCAATTATTTGAAGCTAATACGTTATAATTGGCTCATTTTGTTGTACCAATGCATGATACTAGTTTTGGAAAGTGGAAGTTTGTAGATTGTCTATTAAGTTTCTTTAGCTTATCTGATTGGTTGGTGATATTGTAGCTTCCCTACAGATTGCTTTTCTCATTTTCACCAAGTGCTAGGACTAGGAGCTTCAGAACATCTTTGTTAGTCCTGATGTCTGCTAGCTGATTTAATTTCCTGAACTGGTGCTAAACCTCTGTAATGCAGATTGATGTAGATATCGGCTCATCCTCTGTTGCAAGGAGTGTCATTGGCCTTGTCCTCGGATATGTCACAAGCTTAGTTGTTGATCTTGCAATTTTGATTGAGGTTTGTGTCTCTTGGCATTCATCTCTCAAAAAAAAAAAAAAATGGAAATAGAGTATAATAAATGTCTTTTTTTTAGCAAAGTACAATAAACTTATATGCAGTAATTAGTAATTACTGACGTTTTTCAGTTTTTATTGTCTTGAATCTGTTGAGGGTTTTTTTTTAAAAAAAAAAAAATCAAAATCTTGAATTGAACTGTTGTATTGTGGCATGTTCGCCACAAGTATTGCTGTTAATATAGCATTCTAGTAGAATTCATTTGCTTCATATCTCGATGCTACAACAGTGTATAGCATTCACATGTGTGGCTTTAATTGGGAAAACAGCAGGATTGGAACTTAGTTTTTGGGGATTAAGTGGCTTTTAGGAAGTAACTTCGTATACCGAGTTAATGTCCCTGAAGAAGTGAAAAAAATTTGAATAAATGCATCTGATTGGGGATGGAAACTGAAACTCAGGTTGACCTTGAATTTAGTATTATTTTTTTCGACTTCATGGAATTTAGTATTTGATTGCACATATACTGTCCAACTGATGTATTGGTAACCTGAACTGCTGCAGAGTAGAACATCTCGTTTGTCATTTTCCTGGTAGAGGTTTTTTTTTTTTAATACCTAATTCTGGTCATAGTGTCTTGTAACAATTCAGGGTAGTAAATATATGATTTGAAGAAATAGTTTTAGCTTGTTCTTCTTGAACCATGTTAATTGTTGATCCTTATTTTTGAATGCTTGCACACCTTAAACGATGAGATATTGCTCATCAATGAAAACAAGTAGCATACTAAAAGTTTCTGTGCTTGCAGGCAAAAGAAGAAACAGAATTGCCTGAGTATATTCTCGGCACAGTCCGGCTAAATCGTGTGAGGCCTGATGATGCTGCACCTTTGGAGGTTTAGTTTTTTTCATTGATCAACATTAAACATTATTTTCTTGTTCTCCTTGTACAATGCATAGCTCCATGTTTTCCGATTTTGTCTAGGATTCTTAACCATGATAACTAAGATATGGCGTGTGAAATTTTTTAGTGATGTGTACATAATTATAATATACACACAAAATAAATCAAATAAAAACATGGATCTCATTTGGTGATCTGGATCCATATCTACTGGTTTGCATAGTTCTGAAGCAAGGACAAAACTCAAGTTACGGACTGCCTGGACTCTTTTTTTTTCAAAAAAGATTTGAGGCTTGGACTGGGATTAATTGTTTATTTTGAGTCTTTTCATTTCAATACAGAGACTATTTTCAGAAACATAAGTCCCCTTTGATGGGCAAATCTGTTTTGAATCAACATCCCAAAATGATGCTTGATAATTAAGCCATGCATTTCATGAAATTCTATTTAAATTGTTAAACTCTTAACAAGTTTTAATTTAATTGCAGTAGTATACACTTTGAATAAAATCATATTTGGAGCTGTTTTGAAAGTTTGCCACATGAAAATCTGTACTTCAATGTCTGAAGTTTACATGTTATATAGAATGCATTTTTTGCCATCACCAACTAATTATTGGCGGAGCATATTGAGATGAAATTACAAATTACGGCAAATTCTACCATACTCTAGAGTATGCATGCTCTAGGTATGGAACTACCATTTGCCGGTTAAACTAAATGAACGCAAATGAGAGTTGACATGGACTGGAATTGGGCGAGGATGTGTCGGCTGAGACTGAGAGCATCTTGCTTTTTGTAGGCATTTAATGCTCTTCGTATTTATTTTTTAAATAATGATTAACATCTCAGATTGGGACATCCTAATTAGGGCATTTTTATCTTCAATTTAAAATTTTTGAGTTTTTCAATACATATTAATGGATCATCATTTTGGGATATATAAACATTTTTATTTATAAATTACATAAATACCCTCATTGGGATGTCCCAATTTTTTTTGAGATGAAAGAATATCCCAACTTGGGACATTAACATTTATTGAAAAAATAAATAAATAAATAAGAAATGTCCAATAAATTTACTAGTTTTAACGGTGGTGTTTTTAATGCTATAATAATAATAATAGTAATAATAATAATAATAATGACTAAAAAAATTCAAACCTTTCACATTAGTTGTAAATTTAACCAAACTTTTAATTTTGACAATTATGATGAGATTTTAAATTTTAATTACAATTGTAGCCATTTTTTACTTGACATGTGTTTTTGATGATATGAATAGTCAAATCGATTCTAATTTAACCAAAAATAATAAATGGATTATATTGTCTTTACTTATATGGTTGAATTGAACTTGATGTAACTATTCACGTTAGTAAAAAAAATACATGTCAATTTAGAAATTGTTCAAAATTGTAATTAAAATTCAAAATCTTGCCATAATTGTCAAAATTAAAAGGTTTGAATTTTTTTTTATCATTAGGCCTAATAAGGTATGATAACTGATAAATTTTTTTTTTTTTTTAAATAGGAATGGGATTTGAACTTCGAACTTCCAGTTTCAATGTACATGTGTCAATCACTGGTACCTTAACTTTGATTAAAGAAATTTCGGTTACTCGCTTAAATGGGGTAAAATAAATACATCTCAATTCAGCTGCAAAAG
>CANYLF010455842.1:0-30417 GCA_948193215.1 Bocquillonia castaneifolia
TTTCATTCTCACTTACAAAATTATGTTTTTTTGTGATGATGAAGATATAAATGTATAGTGTATCATAATGATGAACTAACATATACATATAATGATGATGTGTGTTAGTTATATACATATATAAGAATTTTGTAGGTTATCTTATGTTTAAAAAATTAGAATATACCTTATATTATATTACAAATACATATGTACATGTCACAATACTAACTCTATAACCAAACACAAGCCACTTCAACTAACACCTTAAAGAAGAAGGGTATAACACCCAACTCTTTACAAATCATCAAAAGTGGAAATTAAATCCAAGACCTGTCAATCACAAAGCCTCAATCTTAGCTACTAGACTGAAGCCTCATCGGAAGATTATCTTAAAGTCTTAAAAATCACAATATTATCTTTACATGTGATATATAACTTTATTAGATATATGTTCATATTTATAATTTCAATTTATTAATTTATTTTATGAATGTTTAAATCATTACTATTTTAAATATGTATTTTATTCTTTATTTTAAAATTTTAATTTATAAAATATGAATAATTTTCACAAAGTATTTTAAAATTTTATTCATGCATAATTTGATTATTATTATTATTACTTTGCATATATATTTTGGCAAATTTGACAGCTACTTCGTAAAAAACAAAGTAACTCTACTTGGATATCTCATATTTTAACAAAAATATAAAAATTAAAAGTTAATTGTATAAATTTTATATTTTAATAAAAATTTAAAATTTATAAAGTTCATAAAAATTTTATATTTTTAAATTCAATTTAGTATTTTATATAATATTTTTATATATATTTTCAATAATAAATTAAAAATCTATAATTTTTTTTAAAATAAAAATTTCCCGTGCATCATCCGGGCTCTTGGCTAGTATATATGAATACCTATTACCGATAGGAAGTACTCAAAGATTGATAAGATTTAGCCTGCTAGGTGTTTTAAGTTTAGTGTTTACAATGTGTATAAAACTAAAAAAATCAACTCAATGTTTGGGATATAAAAACCTATTGCAAAACTGTAAAAATATATAGAAATGTAGAAATTAATTGGAAAATTATAGAATTATATTAAAATTAGTACTATAACGTGTAAATCAAAAATTAATAAAAAAATCAACCATAAATAAACTGAAATTATAACTATATAAATAGCTGTCTAGTACTTTTAATATATGTAAGTATAGTTTTGAAAGAAAAATTCCTTAACAATAGAAAAAAGCTATAATATGAAAAATAAAACAGAATTTTAGTTAATTATCCCCCCCAAAAAAAGGGGTGAAGCATGATTCCAATACATAAATATTTCCCTTAATATTATCAACAACATTTAGGTTTCTAGCCCAGAAAATCATGCCCAGTACAATCAAAAACATCACTAGTCATCAGCTTAAGGCCCCATGCCTTTTGCTCAACCTATGAATTTGATCATTTGCAATTGCATCTCCACTTTGCCGACTTTTTTTTGCAAATCATCAATCTTAAATTTAGCTTGTTTTTTAACAGGAAGATCAAAGCACATGAACTGCCCCCATAATCTGGATGTCTGCATGGACCTGCCCAAGTCTTTCTAGGGAATCATATTTGACACTTGATGAGAATATGTTCCCTTCGCAACGAAAGTAAATTGTTTGGACCAATTGGATGATATATCAGGCAATCATGTAAACATAAGATTATATATGAACAACTTCATTTGTTAATAAAATAAAATATAGGTATTTTTATTCATGAAAAAATATAGCTGTTCTACACTCATATTGCATTTCATTTTAATCGTCTAAATCCAAATAATATTATAACTCATAAATTACTTAAAAATACGTAATTTAAAATACAAATTATCATAAAGAATGAAATATTTTAGAGGTGCACAGGTCTAGCCTCAAAAGCAAGGGTTTTCAATCCTAAAAGGTCTAGAGCAGCATCCATCACAGCCTCAAGCCCTAAAGTCTGTAAAATACTCCTATCCATATATCTAGAAGCCTCAAATCCACGCTTAAGGCGTTTACGCATGTGTACCTAGGCTGCTAACTCAGCAGGAGTAGGAAACCCAGTAGCCTGTTCAGATGTAGAAGTGACTAGAGGCCTAAACTCTGGGCCCAAAGGATGAGCAAGAGGTCTAAAACCCTAAGGCATACCCAATCCAATAGAAGTCGAAGCGCCCATTCCAGCAGAAGAACCATCAGGCTGTCCCTGAGGTCTAATATCTATCATCCGAGGCCTAATGGAAGTAGAGGCAGTCCTAGAAGCAATAAGAGTAGCCCTTTGCTGTGTAGAGGTCTTGTCTTTGCGTTCTTGCTTGCCTAGGAGGAGATGGAGTCCGTTCTTCTTCCTCATCTTGTATACGAACCCCTCTAGTGTGCCTTGACCTTCTTGCCATGGTAGAACAGTCCAAAAAGTCCAAAGAAAGCAAAGGAATGGATGCAGATGACAGAAAAATGAAAATCCCCAAAAACAGTTTTAAAACCCTAGGTTTTGATTTTTCATTCAAATCTTCAAAAGTAGTAGATAAAACTAGAAATTGATGCTAAATCAAGTTTAGAAGGTTGATTTTGGTCAAAATAGGCTTTTGAATCACCAAAAATGATTGAGAAATGAGTTTTGTGTGCTTTGAAAGGGTTTTGGAATGAGAGAAAACGAGAGGAATAAAAAATAGAATAACGGACAAATTGCTCATTCCATGCTTTAAAACCAAGGTGCAACGGGCCGTTGTACATATGTAACGGGTCGTTACATGTGTAATGTTCATTGCACTGGCTCGTTATATATATGCGAGGATGCCTAGCCCATTTGACTTATTGCTTGCCTTAGTTAGGACTCAGCCCGTGGATCTTACTGACCATTTTTTAAAATTTTTGCCATGTGCAATAGGCCGTTATGGAATCCACAACAATCTTTGCAAATAGGACGATCGTTGCATATATTTGTAACGGGTCGTTGCACCTTAAAAATGCATATTTTTCAAACATCTAAAGACTTTAATGCAATTTAAAGATCATGAAGGTTTCAAAACATGTAAAATATGACTTGTAGGTGCAGAGAGGTTTTGAAGCATGGAAAATATGTACTTGAGGGCATGAATGTTCATATAATGTGTATGAATCAATGAATGAATAATTGAAATTCAAGAATAAAACAATTATGATGCAATATCCACTCAAGCATTTCAATTATATCCAAAGAGGTATAAAAGCATCCATAAACATACACAAGCAATTAAGAACTAACACAACATGAAAAATGTAAAGATGCACTATCAATCATACCAAGTTCCCTCTTAATGAAGTTCAAATGTTCCTCATTAAGCGATTTGGTAAAGATATGCACAAGTTGGTTATTTGTATCGATAAACTCCAATACAACATCACCATTTTGCACATGATTGACAACTCCTGCAAGTGTACGGAATAGTTGTAGTAATAAACTCGAAGTACGAGGTCGATCCACAGGGACAATCGTATAAAAATTAATTTTTTGATTAAAAACACAATTAACAGAAAAGTAAAATGAATACCCTTTAATTGAATTTTGAATAATTGAAAACTCAATTAAATAAATCGAACTAAATTAAAACAACTAAATCAAGAACAAGAAAATAAATTAAAAACTAAAAACAAATTAATTTGATAAGAAACTCAATAGAAACAAACACTAGAGCTCAGGATTTCATCTAGAGGGGTAATTCAATTGCTAATTAAAAATTCATTTAAGTAAGACTTTTCGAGAGTATTTTAATCCTCCGTCGAGGTAGAAAAACATATTTAATTAAACCAACTATGTCAATCCGTCGATGCACACTATTTAAAATAATTAAATCCATTAAGCAAATCTTTAATTCAAGTTTAGATTAATTACCGTGTCCGTGTTAACATCTAAACAAGCTCAATTTTCAAATCCGGTTTATAACAATCCGTCGATTAAATTATAAATCCTAACAAACATAAAACTAGGTGGCCAATCAAGAATTAGTTAAATAAGCTCTTGAAAATTGAATTAAATGAAATAAATAAGAAAAACTATAATTAAATAGTTAATCAAAACATTAATAATTAAATTACCCCCTACTAGACTACATCCTTCACTCTAGTAGGAAAATTAGTCACTAATCATAATTAAAATCAACAAACAAACAATTAAAAATAATAAATAAACAATAAACATAATGAAAATAATAAAAATAGATTAAAGTGGAATCAACTTAGTCTTGAATGTTGAATACAATCTTCAATTCTTCAAAAACTATTTAAAAACTCCTTAGAACAATCTTAGAACCAAAGAAATTCTAAGAAAAACCAAAGAAAACCTAAAAAAAACTCTATGGAATATCAAATAATAATTCACTCCCAAAGGTGGCTAACAAGTAATAACAATTGTATATATAGTGTAGTATTTTTAAAACCCTAAAAATACCCTAGAAATACCCAAAAATCGGATCAAAATACTTAAAAACAACCAAAATTAGGTTTGATTCAAGTCTAGACCGGACCGGTCAGCAGCCGGTCTGCATCCGGTCTTCTTTTGCCAAATAAGGGGCTGATTTCTTCTACAGACCGGACCAAGGCTCTGGTCCGGTCAACATCCGGTCTAGACTTTGACCGGCCGGTTTGAACTCGATTTGACTCTGAATTCGTCCCGGTTTGATCCCAAATGTTCCTAACATTGCAAATTTATAAATTATGATAAAATAAGTAATAAAACCACTCAAATTAGGAAGAAATTGAATTAAAAACCCGTAAAATAAATAGAATATAAACCAGTTATCAAATTCCCCCACACTTGAGCTTTTGCTTGTCCTCAAGCAAAATTAATTAACACCTAAATCATCAAATAGAAATTCCAACTCATTGCAAATTTAAGCCATCATTAAAATAAATATTACCTTTCTCATAATGATTCAAACTACTAAAAACAAAGGTAATATTAAATTTCAAGCTTGCAAAACCAAATTCAAGTCAAACCAATTAAATTGTAATTCCAATTAAAACATGAAAACCCAACACTCTTACAATCTCATAATCACTCTCATGTGTTTAGGGGTTAAGTGTTTACTTTCAATCATTACAAGGAAGAATTCAAGCATAAACCTGCTTTTTAATCAAAAGTCCTCCACTAATGTTTATTGGATACAAAAATCAAAGGGTCTTTGAATTGGTTGTAATGTGGCTTAGGTATGATAGGAATTCAGAAAAGAAATGGGAAACAAATTAGGCTAAAGAAAATGCACTTAATTAAAATAAAAACAATTAAATTGTGAAGAACATGTATATAGCTTAAACCTTGAGTAATTCTGATAATTAATACCTTTTTGCTAAATCAACCCATGCACCAAATATTCAGTACCTTGAACTTATTTACTACACTTTGCACTTGCATCTTCATTCACTCCACAACAATTTCTCTCCTTTTTTTTCAATTCTTTTTCACCATTTTTTTTCAATAACCATTTTCAAACTAAGATGCTTAGCAAACTTAATCAAAGAATACTCAAGAATTCTCAAAATTACTTCATAAATCAAATTGTTTACAAATTAAAAACATAAGTGCACTTCAAGTGTAGAAACAAGGGAAAATGTAAAAATTGGCTAATATAGGCTCAACATTTTGGCAATTCAACTAATCAACAAAAAAAAGGATAATCAAGGCTCAACTTGGCTTACTAATGGATAACAAGGTGGTTATTTGGCCAAGAGTTAATCCTAACTTGCCCTCATCACTTTCATATTTTCAATAATTAATGTGGATTCCAATTGCATACCAAAGCAAGTTCTAATAAATCCTCACCAAGTAAAAACTCTCAACAACAAAATAAGAGCATAAAAATTGAAATTTTGGCTCAAAAGCTCACATGGATAAGAAAAATGTTGAGAATTTTGGTATTTAAATTGAAACTTACAACAAATTAATCCCACTTAGAAACATAGAAATTGAAAGCCTAACAATTAATACTCACTTTGAATCAAGCAATTTTCCAAAATTATAAAAAAAGTAATAATCATTATAAATCAAGCACAAATCACAATAATTTTGGAAAAATCAACTCAACAAAAATAAGTATCAATTAAATATGCTTAACAACAAGTATACCACAAAACATCACATTAAGTATACAAATTTTGAAATTAACCACAATTTCAAGAGAAGAGAAATTCTTTCAACATAGCCCATATTCCCTCCCCCACACTTAAGTGAAACATTGTCCTCAATGTGACAAAATAACAAAAAAATAAAAACAAAAGGGGTAAGGGAACTTCCCTGAGAAAAATCCAAATCCATAACAACAACCCAAGAGTCGGTGTTCAAGAAAAACCAAACGAAAACCTAAAAGAAAACTCAAGAAAACAAGCTAAAATAAAAAGAAACCAAGAAAATAATAGAAATCTAAAATAACAATCCAAATACTTCAAATAAAAATAAAACTCAAAATCAAACGGAAATAGGAAATTAAAAATGTGGGTTGTCCTCCCCACAAGGGCTTTGTTTAACGCCTAGAGTTAGACGTTGTAACGCATTCATGGAGGTTCAAAGTTGAGGCATGAAGATCCACCAACATTCTTGATCAAATTCATCACATGTTTCTTGTAGGAAGACCAAAAAGTTTACGGTGGAGGATCCAAATGCTTTGATTTCTTATTTCTTCCTTTTATGCACCATTTAAAGCTCTTTCTAAACTTAGCAAAAGCTTTGGAAACCTTCTTCATCTTTAGGTGACGCCGCCCTTGAGGTTGGACCATAGGCTTGTGTTCATACTCCATTGAAATCTTGTGAATACAAAAGGCTAGATTAATGCCTTTATCGCCTAATGATTGAGCCAACGTACCTTTGGGTATTTCCTTGGAAGCTTGATGATTTTCTGCTCCTCAAGCTTTATCAAATTAGCCCACACAATAATTGGAAGCGTCTCCTCATTGTCTAGAAACAAGTTTTTCAAGTGTGAAGGTAATGGTGCAAGTTCCAGCTTTAAAAGTGGTTGACGAGTATCCTCTACTGGAGGTCTATCAAGAGGTTCAAACATCTCATTAAGAACGAAACCACGTTTCTCCAAAAATATAGCTTAAGCCTTAAGCTCAATATCATCTTCCTGCAAGTCAGAACTTAAACACAAACAAGTTTCTAAACCATCATTAGACATTTCCTTATCATAAAGCATATTTAATAAAGGTTCCATCACATCTATCATAAAACAAGCATCTAAATCCTCTATGGAATCGAAATGTCTAATAGATTATGGCACATCAAACTCTTCCTTTTCGGCACCTAATTGCAAAGTTATTTTACCATTTTTCACATCAATTAAAGCACCAGCAGTTGCTAAAAATGGACGCTCCAAAATTATGGGAACATCCACATTTTCTCCAATATCCATCACCAAGAAATCAAAAGGAAAATAAAATTTACCGTCTTTTACTAGAGCATCCTCAATGATTCCTTGTGGATACTTCACCGAAAGATCTGTGAGCTGTAAAGACACCTTTATTAGCTTTAGTTCACCAATATCCAAAGTCCTAAATAAAGATAACGGCATCAAGTTAATGGTAGCACCTAAATCACACAAACATTTATAAATAATAAAAGAACCAATATTGCAAAGAATCATAAAACTCCCTGGGTCTTTCATCTTTGTTCATAACTTAGAGTGATTTTGGAAGATGGCACTACATTCTTCAATCAAAGCTTTAGTAGCTTTCTCCTCCAACTTTTTTGTTTCTACTCACAATCTCCTTTAAATACATTGCATAGGAAGGTATTTGAGCAATGGCTTTAGAGAATGGGATATTGATTTGAATCTTCTTGAAAATCTCCAAGAACTTGTTGTAACCCTCCTCATCATTCTGCTTCTTTAACCTTTATGGAAAAGGAACCGGTGGCACCATAGGATTAACAACTACCCCCTATTCCTTAGGTTGTTCTACATGCTCACCTTGCTCATTGTTTAGCTCTTGTGTTTGTTCCTTGCCTTGCTTGCTTGATTGCTCCTTATTCTCGCTATCCTTGTCTTTCTTCATCACTATGGGCTCCTCCAACACCCTTCCATTCCTCAAGTGAATAGCCATTGATGACTCCCTTGGATTAACCACCGTATTGCTAGGCAAGGCACCTCGAGGTCTTTCTTGCAATTGCTTAGCTAGTTGCCCAACTTGTCTCTCCAAAATTTGGATGGGGACGCTTTGCTGCTTCATAATGGCATCTTGATTTGCCATGTACTTCATCACCAAATCTTCAAAAGATGGCTTGGCTTGTTGATGAGGTGGTTGTTGTGCTTATTGTTGAGCGACATTTGTTGATATGGAGGTTGATATGGTTGCCTTGGTGGAAATCCAGGAGCTCATTGTCGAGGTTGACTAAGTTGATTTAAATCCTTTCAAGCAAAGTTTGGATGGTTGCGCCAACCTGAATTATAAGTATTAGAATATGGATCATTTTGGGGTTGACGATTGTCATATCCTCCGACATAGTTCATTTTTCCCACCTTTTGATTTCCATCATAAGTTCAATTCACGGATGGATGCCCATATTGTCCACAAAATAGCTAGCTTCCTTATTAAGCGATTCGTGGTGATTTGGCTCCTTTGCCAATAACATCTTCACATGTTTTAGTGAGGTCAGTAGCATGATTAAGCACTTTAGAAGATGATTGGTCACTAGAATGGTTCCTCCTATTTCTGCCAGCTTTCATTTGAGAGTTAGTAGCAAGCATCTCAAAGATATCCAACATCTCTTCAGAAGTCTTCTCGCCCATACCGATACCGACATGAGTGTCTACTAAATTTTGTCCATTATCACATAACCCGTCATAAAAAATGTCACCAATATAGATTAGTGGGTATTGTTGTTGTGGGCATTGAGTAAGATAGCCTTGAAATCTATCCCAAGCTTCATGGAAAAGTTCACCATCATTTTGACAAAAAAGTGCTAATCTTGGTTCGCAGCTCAGTAGTCTTGCCTTGTGAATAGTATTTGGTGATGAACTTTTTATAGACATCATCCCAAGTCCGCATAGAAATCTCTGGCAAGTTCATGAACCAAGTTTTGACTCTATCTTTCAATGCAAGAGGAATACACCACATCCGCAGCTTGAGTTCCGGAACACCATTCAATGGGAAAGTTACAATGACGCTGGAGAATTCCCTCATAAAAGCTAATGCATCCTCGGATGGCAACCCTTGAAAGTGTGGATTCATGTTGAATTGGAGAGTCTTCAAGTCATAATTCCTTGTAGCAACACTCAGGACAATGCAAGAGCGAGATGCACTGATAACAAGGTGTTGAATATCATGAAGATAGACCCTATTATCGTCATTCCCTTATGGTGGATATCATGGGTACCCTTGTGGTGGAACATATCCATGTTCTCGCCCTACTTGCGGTGGAAGTTGTTGATCATTAACAAGTGGAAGTCGCAGGTCAACAACCATGCCTATTGGTGGATTAGTAACTCTATTGCCACCATTGTTCCTATTGTTGCCACCATTATTATGAATTGCGGCTCATTGTCATCATCGTAAACATCTTCAACATGTCCTTCGGAAGGATCAAAGTTGTTGCGTGGTAATCCAAATTGCGGATCACCAGGTTTTGTTCCACTAGATGCCATGTCACTAGCTTGCTTTTGTCGATGAGAAACTGAATGATTTGCTCGACAAGCTCATTCTATCTCCGGATTCAACGCTTCTAACTTGGAAGAATCAATACCATTGGATTGATTTTGAGTTAGCATGCACTACCTATAAGCACGAAAGCAACCCAAATCAATAATAACGAAATAACAAGAAAAATTCAATATGCAACAATGAATCCACAATCGCAAGAACAATCAATAAACAAATAAATAAAACACGTAATTGAAAAATAATTAATTCCGTTGTCCCCGGCAACGGTGCCAAAAACTTGACAACTCTCGCAATTATATGGAATAGTTTTAGTAATAAATTCGGAGTACGAGGTCGATCCACAGGGACAATCGTACACAAATTAATTTTTTGATTAAAAACACAACTGATAGAAAAGTAAAACGAATACCCTTTAATTGAATTTTGAATAATTGAAAACTAAATTAAATAAATCAAACTAAATTAAAACAACTAAATCAAAAACAAGAAAATAAATTAAAAACTAAAAACAAATTAATTTGATAAGAAACTCAATAGAAACAAACACTAGAGCTCAGGATTTCATCTAGAGGGGTAATTCAATTACTAATTAAAAATTCATTTAAGTAAGACTTTTCGAAAGTATTTTAATCCTCCGTCGAGGTAAAAAAATGTATTTAATTGAACCAAATATGCCAATCCGTCGATGCACACTGATTAAAATAATTAAATCCATTAAGCAAATCTTTAATTCAACCAAATACAAACAATTGTATATATAGTGTAGTATTTTTAAAACCCTAAAAGTACCTTAGAAATACCCAAAAATCGGACCAAAATACTCAAAAATCGCCAAAATCGGGTTTGATTCACGTCTAGACCTAACCAAGGTCTGGTCCGGTCAGCAGTCGGTCTGCATCCTGTCTTCTTCTGCCAAATAGGGGGCTGATTTCTTCTTTAGACTGGACCAAGGCTCTGGTCCGGTCAACATTCGGTCTAGACTTTGATCGGCCAGTTTGAGCTCGATTTGACTCCGAATTCATCCGGGTTTGATCCCATATGTTCCTAACACTGCAAATTTATAAAATATGACAAAATAAGTGATAAAACCACTCAAATTAGGAAGACATTGAATTAAAAACCCATAAAATAAATAGAATATAAACCGGTTATCAATGATCACGCAAAAAATGATGCCTAATTTCTATATGCTTGCTTCTAGAATGTTGTATGGGGTTTTTGGAGAGATTAATGGCATTAATGTTATCACACTTGATAGCAACACGTGTGAATTTAAAGCCATAATCTCTAAGTGTTGTTTGATCCAAAGAACTTGAGAACAATAACAACCGACAGCCACATACTCCACCTTGGCGATTGATAATGCAACGAAAACTTGTTTCTTGCTACTCCAAGAAATCAAACTTTGCCCAAGCAATTGATAGGTACCAGAGGTACTCTTTCTATCCAATAAGCTTTCGATAAAATCTGAATTGTAACAGGCTAAAAGATCAAAAGATGTAGTTTTATGGTACTAAAGACCAAAATTCTTTGTTCCTTTTAAAAACTTTAAAATTCTTTTGACTGCAGGCATATGTGACTCCCTAGGTGATGATTGAAAAGATACATGAACACACATAGAGAACATGATATCGGATCTATTAACGGTTAAATAGAGAAGAGAACCAATCATACCTTGATATCGCTTTTCCTCTACGGGTTTGCCATTTTCATCCTTCCCAAGTTTGGTTGTAGTAGCCATTGGTGTTTTGATTATTAAGCTACTCTCCGTCCCAAACTTCTTGAGATGTTCTTTGGTGTACTTTTCTTGATTGATGAAGATTCCCTGTTTTGCTTGATGAATTTGCAATCCAAGAAAGAATTTGAGCTCCCCCATCATGCTCATTTCAGACTCCTTGGTCATACACTTAGAGAACTCTTCACATAAGCACACATTAGTACCACCAAAGATAATATCATCAACATAAATTTGCACAATTAGGATATCATCCCCTTTTCTCTTAATGAAAAGTGTTGTGTCCATATTGCCTTTTTGAAAATTATTTTTAATTAAAAAAGAACTAAGTCTCTCATACCAAGCCCTTGGAGCTTGTTTTAAACCATAGAGAGCTTTAGTTAGTTTAAAAAAATGGTTTGGAAATGCATGATCCTGAAAATCCAGAGGTTGTTCAACATAAACTTCCTCCTCTATGAAGCCATTTTAAAATGCACTTTTAACATCCATTTGAAAAATTTTAAAATCCATGTAAGATGCAAATGCAAGCAACAAACAAATAGCTTCTAATCTAGCAACGGGTGCAAAGGATTCATCATAATCAATCCCCTATTCTTGGATATAGCCCTTAGCTACAAGTCTACTTTTATTCCTAGTAATGGTACCATGTTCATCAAGTTTATTTCTAAACACCCACTTGGTATCAATAATAGGATGGTGCTTAGGTCTTGTAACCAAGTTCCATACCTTTTCCTCTTAAACTTATTGAGTTCTTCTTGCATTGCAAGGACCCAACTTTCATCATTGATAGCCTCATTAATAGTCCTCGGCTCAATTTAAGAAAGGAATGCTAGATTGTTAAGGGTTTTGAGTGCTTACCCCTTTTGAAGTCTCACCAATGATGAGATCTTGTGGATGACTTTTGGTGAAGTGCCAATCCTTAGGAAGTTTATGAATGTCACTTTGTGGAGCTTGTAAGTGTTGAGGTACTTGTTGAGAGCTTTCATCTCTTGGTTTAGCAATCTCCCCCTCATTTTTGGAGCTAGTGGAAAGACCTTCATTGCCTTGTCCATTTCCATCTCCATTTGCCTTATTTGTTTGCTCAAGGTGGAGATCATCAAGAACTACCCTTCCGAGATCAAGTGTACTAGTCTCATCAAATACAACATGCATCGACTCTTTCACAACTAAAGATCTTTTGTTAAAGATCCCTTAAGATTTGCTATTAGTGCCATATCCAAGAAAAACTCCTTCATCTATTTTTGAATCAAATTTTTCAAGGTTGTTTTTGGTGTTCAATATGACGCATTTGCATCCAAATACTCTAAAGTATGAAATCTTGGGTTTTCTTCCTTTCCAAAGCTCATAAGAAGTTTTGTTTGTCAAAGGTTTTTTGAAAACTCTATTTGAAATGAAACAAGCAGTATTGATGGCTTCGACCCAAAAGTATGTAGGCAAGTCATACTCCTTGAGCATAGTTCAAGCCATATTTACCAAAGTTCTAGGAGAAGAAAATTGATGAGTTATTCCAAAATCATTGCAAAACTCTTTAAAACTTTCATTTTCAAACTCTCTACCATGATCACTTCTAATTGTAGTTATGCAAAAACCTTTGTCATTTTGAACATGTTTAGCAAGGCTTTTAAAAGCTTTAAAAGCATCATCCTTATGAGCTAAGAAACATACCCAAGTGAATCTAGAGTAATCATCAACGATGTCAAATGCATAGTACATGCCACTAAGACTAGCACACCTAGTAGGACCAAACAAATCAAGATGCAATAGTTGTAGAGGTCTACTAGTACTTATATTGTTTTTGAGTGAAAAAGAGGATTTAGTTTGTTTCCCCATTTGACAAGCTCCTCAAACTTTATCCTTGGAGAATTTAATCTTCGGAAGACCAATGACTAGATCGTCCTTACATAATTCTCCTAAAAGATCCATGCTAGCATGTCCTAGTCTCCTATGCTACAACTAAGAATCATTGTTCATTGAAACCAAACATTTGACATCTTGGTTAGCTAGGTTCTTCAAGTCATTTATGTAGACATTATTGACTCTTTCTCCTTTGAAAATTATGCTATTATCCATCAATTTGGATACAACACAAGATGTAGGGTCAAAAGAGACTTTGTAGCCCTTGTCACATAAACACTCAAAAGATTATGTTTTAACCCACTTACAAGCAACACATCATCTATGAAAGTAGAGCTAGAATTACCTACCTTGCCAATGCCAATAACTTTTCCCTTAGCATTGTCTCCAAAAGTCACCTCACCTCCATCCTTCTTTTCCAAGCTTAGGAAGAGGTTGGGATCATCTGTCATGTGTCTTGAGCATCCACTATCCATGTACCACTTGTTGTTTGGCGTTGTGGACTTCAAGCACACCGACAAATAAAAAGGCATTTAAGTATTAGGTACCCAAAGATACTTGGGTCCTTGAAGGTTAGTCTTGAGTTGGTCCTGTTAACGCAAATTTTCTTGTCCTAAAATAGAGAAATAGAAAACGACGAACAAATAATCAACTTTATTAATTTAAAAATCAAGGAAAAGGGTACAATCTCTATTGGGGATTTTCACGTATGTAGAAATCAAATCCTTTGATGCTTTCTTCTAAGGAATTATGGATCAAGGGCTTGTGAAGCTTGTTCTTGAATCCGTTGTAGAGTTCTTCTCCAATTTGTGAAGAAGAATGTTGAATCTTTACAAAGTGATGAACACGTATGAATAAAGACCCGAGCTTGATTTAATTTGAAGGCTTTGTTGTTGCTTGAGAATTGTGAATGCCTTTTGATGCTTGGGGATTAGATGTTATTGGTCCTTTGCTTAAAAGTTCAAAAGGGCATCTCTACATTTTGGCTGCAACTGATTACTTCTCCAAATAGGCTGAAGCTGTACCACTAAAGGAGGTTAAGAAGCAAGATGTTGTAGACTTCATCAAAAACTACATTATTTGGCATCATGGCACTCCTCGTTACAACATCACAGATAATGGCAAACCATTATACAACAAGGCAATGGATAAGTTGTGTGCATAATATAATTCAAACAATACAACTCTTCCATGTATCATGCACCAGGCGATAGTCTTACAGAAGCCTTCGATAAAACTTTGTGCAATCTTCTCAAGAAGACGGTGAATCGCACTAAAAGAGATTGGCATGAAAATCTAGAAGAAGCTTTATGTGCTTATCGTACTACACATCGAACATCAATAATGGCAACTCCATATTCTTTAACGTATGGTTCTGAAGCTGTGATACCACTAGAAAGTCAGGTTCCTTCATTGAGGATTGCCATCCAAGAAGGTCTTTTAGCTAATGATAATGCATGCTTGCGTCTAGAAGAATTGGAGGCTTTAGATGAGAAGAGACTTAAAGCACAACAAAGATTGGAGTGTTATCAAGCCAGGATGTCCAGAGCCTTTAACAAGAAAGTGCACCCTCGATCCTTTCAAGTTGGAGATCTAGTTATTATACTTAGAAGACCAATAATCCTCTCACGCCACATGAGGAATAAATTTCTTTCAAATTGGGATGGCCCGTATGTTGTCCAAGAAGTTTACTAATGGAGCATATAAGATTGTTGATCAAGATGGCTTGCGAATTGGACCAATCAATGGTAGATTCCTGAAGAGGTATTATGCTTAAAAGCTTGACAATCCTCCTGGCCCACATGAGCTAAATTTGTGAACGACATTACTCTTGTAAAAAAAAGAAAAAAAAAAAAAGAAGAAAAAAGAAACAAAAAAACATGATAATTGAACTACGTCTAACTTGATCTTTCATAAGAAAATACTTAGGTAGCTTGGATCCATGCCAAGTCCAGTCACACCAAAAAAAAAGTACAAGTGAAAGTTATAATCCTTTCGAACTATGTTTTGATTTGATCTTTCATAAGAAAGTACGTAGGTAGCTTGGATCCATGCCAAGTTCAGTCATACTAAAAAAAAAATCATCATTCAAACAATTTAGAAAAGCATGTATATAAGCATATAAAAAGAATGGACTTAAATGTCTAGAAAATAAATATGATGTCTTATTACTTGCTTAAAGGAATGTTCATTACAATGCAAAGGTTCCATAGAACAAAAAAAAAGTCATAAAATATGATCTAAGGGGTCCATTGAAAACTCTTTAGCTCATCAAAGTCTAAAACTAGGTAGTTTCTAAGCTCACTTAATCTAGCTTCATCAGTGGCATCATGAACTGGAGCACTCTCAACCTAAGAAATTGCGTCTTGGAACTTGGAGACATTTCCTTAGCTATCTTCATAATTCTTCTTGACTGTCTCTAAAGAAGACTTAAGTTCTTCTTTCTTGGCAATCAGATTTTGAAGGTCATTCTCAACCTCAATGAGTTTGGCTTGTAAGGAAGAATGACTATTGGCAGCTTCACTCTCAATAGCAATAAAAGCATTCAAATACTCTTGTAGCTCCTTTAGTTCCTTGTCTCGATCACTCACCAACATGCTAGAATTAAATTCAAATTGCTTCTCGTCTACTTCCTTGATTTTCTGGATAAGGCCTTCCAATCGCTCTTTTGGAATTGCAGTATCCAGACTTTCAAACTTCTTTAACATGTTAAGAAACTTCCATATTGCTTTAGTCATTGAAGGAATCTCATGAAGTGGAGTGTCATTAAACCTGTCTTGTAGCTTCTTCCAAGCCATGATAGCCGCTTGACGCTGATAGTAACAGAACATATCCTCAGCATAAAGTTGTGTCTTCTCAAAAGGGCTGCGTTTTCTATCAACCTTTGATCCAACCATTTTCTGTTGCTCTAAGTCATTCTTTCTTGATGGGATAATGGGAGGCTCCATGGGTTTTATTGGGTGAACTTTTTCCAACACCCTGGCAACTAATTGGAAGGATTCACTGCTATTGATGTATCTTCTATATCCCATTTCTCATGATCATCTTCAAAATTTAGATTGTGGAATTCAAGCTTCAAAAAAAAAAAAAAAAAAGAGAAGAAAAAGAAAAGAGATGAGAAGAAAGTAATCGTAAATACTTTAAAAATGACAATGTGAAAAGGGAATGAAGATGACTTACTAATTCCTCATATGGGACAGTTGAACCACTAGGAATGCTCCCAAAATCTTTGGAGTCTCCTGGAATCCATGACTTAGCTTTCTTGCTACATTTCCAATGATGATCATAGTCACCTTGGTCAGTATCTTCCGAGTCTACTAAGTTTAGAACATGTTGATCTCCAGTTTCTTTGTTTCCATCATTACTACAGGTAGAGTTCTTCGATGGAATTCTTGACTCAATTGATGTTTGCTCCTTGGAAGGAGTACTTCTCGTCTTTGTTCCTACTACAGGTGCATAAGTAGAACTAACATCCTGAGCAATGTCAACTCTAGGAACGCTTTCATCCACAGGTTTGGCCTTCAATTTAAGAGTTACCTTCAAATCCTTTGGAGAATTCAATGCCCATACCTTGGACCACCAACTAAAATAAGCTTTGGTAACATAAGTAGTTCCATATATTGCCATAGTAGGGAGTCTTACCTTTGCCAAAGTACGGAGCTTAGTACAAGATTGCCAAAGATGAACTAGTTGCTCCAAAGTCAAATCTTCAAATCGTTCCTTGAGGTCACTAGGTATGTTTTAGCAAAAGCCAAAATGCCTGCTAAATCTGTGGGGACTATAAGGCTTGCATATGTAGATATGATCAAAACGTGCAACTAAGCAGCTTGACCTCATACTAATAAAATATTCATAATAATTAGCAGATAAATCCACTTTGTTTGTCAAAGTGAACCTTTTATTGTAGGGGACAAATGATGGGTCAATTAGACGAGATGAATCCCTAAACAGATTAAGGGCATCAAAGTCTTTGAAAGTTCGAGCCATTCTCTCACCAGCAAAGGTAGTCATCAAGGGAACTTTGTCACAATTTGAAGCAACATGTGTGTTAAATCGATGGGCAAGCCATGCATAAACATAATGAAGAGGAAAAGAATCTATGCAAGTTTTAAAGGAAGATGTAGTTGAAATTTCCTTCAAACCTTTGTAGATGCTTGCTAAGATTGGAATTTAACTATAAGTTAGCAACTATCAACCAATGAATTTAATTCTCAATTAAATTCTATTTAATTCTAAGATAAATATTATTATCATTAATTATCTATTATTTATCACTATAATAAATGCTAGACATTAATAATTAATTTCTTGTGAAGAACTTATTCTTTGGGCTTCAAGAAATGGGTCTTGACCTGTCATGGGCGGACCGAGTCAACCCATCAAATTCCAACATCTCCCACTCGCACATGACGGAGCACACACTTTCCGTCAAATTTATATCTTCTTCCATACTAGTAAATAGACTGTGTGACCAGCATATGGTATCAAGAGCTTTAATGCTATAAAACAATTAAGGATAAAATAGCCTCTTGATGTAGATCCTTTATAGTTTTTGTTTATACAATATTACCCCGATCCCTATACCACAAATGTCACCACTTTATATTTGATCTCAAGCGACTTCTTGTTTTCATTATTATGAGTCTGTGTCATAATAGGCATGCCAGTGAACAACAAGAACATGAATGTGATTATAATGGGAATCTTCACTTTTTCAAATATTTAAATCATACAACCTGACTCGCTTTTCTAATGAGACTATCCAAGTTGCATTATCATGACTCTTCACCATCTCACTAAGATAGCAAACATCAGACCATATTTCAATAAATATTCTAAAGTTACTAAGACTAATGTCCAAGAACACTAATAGTTCATGGAAGAGTCTCACACTAGGGAAATTAGTTGAGATCGACCTTAGATATAAGGAATTTCCCATCTCGTGGTCACTATAAGCACACATAGTATGAAAATATGTGTTATGGTGTTCATCCTTTATTTAAAGGGTGCATTTATTTAAAATAACACCATACAAAAGGATAGGTTTAAGAAATGTGATTACGTTCTCCTTTAAGGTACTCAACCATAAAGGCTTCTTTTGGCTTGAGCAGAAGTTTCAGTGAAAACTACACATAGTTTTTTTCACCTAGATTATAATTATATAATCAGTATTGTAAACCCCGTTTACAATAACTTGCATGCACGACAACATTTAATCTTGCATCTTAATAAGACTCATCTTATAATTTCTGTAAGACGGCATCGTATTATGAACCGCTCTTGATAGCACTTGTGGATAAGGAGGGGTTACCTCAGTGATCCAAGTCATCGTGACGACTGCGGCACTGTTTATTTAGCATAGGGTGCTAATAGTGTGAGTTACCACTCGAACATGCATCGAGAAATAGAATTGGTGAGCGTCTCGATTCACTTAAGAATGCATAAGACACTTTAAAACATAGAAATTCCAAGATCGAACTTATGCATTCTTAAGGCGTGATTCTTTACAAGCAACTCATAGGATTGTATCTACCTTCATTCCCACTAACCAAATCAAATAAAGCATACAAATACAAATTTAGATTTTACAACATTTAAGCATGCAAAAGATGAGTTTCTATACAAGCAAGGATCGATTTAACATTACCAAACCATCATTTATACAAATTTCATGCAAGAGTGATCACAAGTATAACAAACAAATCAACACAACCTAGGTTGCTACCATTTTAGCCTAGAGATTACCAAATAGCTTATTAGGCACATTTCATGCATCATTTCACATAATTCTTACGAAGGAAGGTTAGATTACTTACCTATACGCTACATTCCATGTGAAATTTTTATGCACAAAGGTTGTAGAGAACTGGGGGAGTCAAGGCAGGAACCAACGCCAATCTTTTGCAATAGAGAGCACCCAATGCCACTCTTAGGAGTGGTGTTGAGGCTCAACGCGGGTCCTCACCCACTTACAATTATGGCGTTGCCATACACACTCACAGGGAACAGCAAAAAACATAGAAAAAATGCAACTTCCGGGCTTAGCAAGCCCCAAAAATTGGCAAAAAGTTCAATCACAATGTAAATGCATGATGCAAACAACCTAGAGTTAATTTCTAAATGGCAAAACCCAACCTAGCAATCATCTAAACATTCATACAGCATGCCATTAACACTTATAGTAAACACAAAATCCACTACTTTCATGGAAATCATTCAAATCATATTATAGCTATTCAAAACAACCTAGAAAAATTCTAAACAATAGAAATATGCACAGCAATAGCAAATCAATCATTTATGCCATGCTAGCATTCTTACAGTGAACATTCATCAAATGAGGTAAATGTGCAGTATACTGTATTTTCTTGAAATCAACCGAAATCAATTGCAATGCTCTTGAATCATGCAAAATCATGTTGGAATCATTTAGAAATAAAATAAAACACAAGTATACTATATTTTCATGAAATCAACCGAAATCAATTTCAATGCACTTGAATCATGCAAAATCATGTTGGAATCATTTAGAAACAACATAAAACACAATCTACAGCCATTTTCATAGTCAAAAATGCATTAAAACAAAGATCTAAAAATTCTACGGACAGTGCACTGTAAATATTCAAAATTAATTAACAATCATGCAAATCCATTTATAATCATGCAATCATGTTTGAAAACACTTTAATTGATTGAATCTAACATAAAAACATACTTCATATCAATAAAATAGAAATCAAATGAAATATGCAAAAAAACACAATACGTACATTCAAAACAATTTTTGCGACAAAATTGAGCAGATGAATAATATGATTCATATGAAGAATGCAAATCACATTATTTTTACAAAAATCACAAAAAAATTAACAATTCCAAGAGTTTAGATTACTTACAGTGATGATCAAGGAAACTCCAGATCTACCAGACATTAATTTAATTTAGAATAGAAATAATATTGCACCCAGGAAGTGCTTGAGAACCCTCAGTATTTAAGATGATTTGCTTTTTTGTTGTTTAATAACATATTGTTTTTATTTTTTTTATTTTCTCTTTCTTTCACTAAAAACACTTAAAGAAGCTTTTTCTTTTTTTTTTAATTATTTTCTCTCCAAATTGTGTGAACTGGCCAACTTCCTGAAAATTGCCAACCCCTGTAAATGAGTTTGAACGTGCCTTTTAAAGGAAGAGGTTCTTATGTCATTACTTGATTTCTAAGCAGAAAGGGGTTTTGAATTTGAAAAGGAAATGGATTGAATCAATCTTCTATTCTTGATTTTGAATTTGAAAGAAATGATTAATGTAAACCACGTTCAATAACATTTGAATTTTAAATTAAAATCAATACTCCTATAAGTTTTAAGAGAAATGGGTCTGGGCTTTTAAATTAAACTAAAGCCCATTAAAGAACTCAATTAAAAGCCGGCCCATAACTCTTAAATCAGATTTGAAGCCCATTCCTGACTTATAAGACAACAACTAAGGCCCAATACTAGTCAAAAACCATTAATATGGCAGCCAACATTGTTGGTCCGATTTGAAGCCTTAAACGTCAGAATTAGAAAAAACGTATTAGAGACAAAAACATGTAAAATGGCCCAATTTACCATTAATATTGGTTTCGAACCATTTCGGGGTTTATATGAAAAGATATGATGAAAACAATGCACGATTTTATTTCAAAACAATTTTTCTGACTTAAAACAATGCATTTTCAAATTGGAAATTCATTCTGAAACATTACATGATTAAATGAAAGCCATAATCTCTCTACTTATGCCTTGTGAGCATAAGTGATCATCATTGGGAACTTTGAGCCGCTTTCCCATTCCTACATCCAAAAATTATGTGTCTACAGTTTGGCCCTGCTTTGTCGGAGGTTTGGCATATTAACCAATAATATGAAAAATGATGACAAAGCACTAACCACATAATTTTGGGGAAAAGAAATGCGTACCTCAGCATTGGGGTGCAGAATCTTACTTCTTACCTCGGTTGCCTCAGTTTGACTCCATGAGGAACAGAACGAAGCTTTCACTTAGGACCATTACCGCCTAAGTTCTAACCCATTCTGGTTCAGATATCAGGATGAAATCTCCTTTAGGACCATTATCGCCTAAATTTAATTTTAATACCTGATCTTTCTGGCTTAGATACCAGGATGAAGCTTCACTTAGGACCATTATTGCCTATGCTCCACCTCATTCTGGCTCAAATACCAGAAGGAAGTTTCATTTAGAACCATTATCCCTAGATTCAACTTCAAAGGAAAACTTCTGAATCTTGCTCTAATTATTTGGAACAAGGTTCTGATCTCACTTGTTTTAAAACAAGATCTAATCAGGTTTGTATTTGACATTTATGGCCTTCAACGGGGAATGCATCCAACATTATAGGCCTTCAGCAGAAAAGCATCCGGCACTATAGGCCTTCAGTAGGAAAGCATCCGGCACTATAGGCCTTCAAAAGGAAAGCATTCGGCACTATAAGCATTCGACACTATAGGCCTTTAGTAGGGAAGCATCCGACACTATAGGCTTTCAACAGGAAAGCATCCAGTACTATAGGCCTTTAGCAGAAATATGTTTAGCCTTATCAGCGTTTAGCAAGGAATGCATTTAGCCTTATTGGTGTTTAGCAAGGAAAAGTTATTTTGGGAAAGAGATAAAGTTTAGGCACTTACCTCAACTGCTTATATTCTGATTTTGTTGTGTTTTCTGTTGAATCTTCCAGACTTCAATGGGAAATAGTGTTGCCTGCTCCTTGAGAATATCTTATTGTGACTCACATTGGGGAAAAGCACTCTAGCTATATTACTACAAATTTATCTCGAAAGGCTTCCCAATTTTCTATTTAGTGAAAATCCTCTGGTTTGATAATTCTTGGGAATTGAGGAAATCTTCTGGTTGTCAAATGATTACAAATTCTTCATCAATCAATGTTAAATGGATTGATTAAGAATTTTCTACAATTTTCTTAATCTTCTGTCATTTTGCAACTTCCTCTATCAATTACAGACACTCTGTTTGTAGTTCTCTGCAATCTTCAACATTCTTCAAAGATTTATTCCTAATCGAACTAAAATTGATCTTTGTAGCCTCAATCTTGAGTTTTGGACCTAATTGCATTGAAGCCTTTGTCCTTATTTGTAATAAAACTCCCAAGGACCAAAGCAGTAATTTGCAAAATAGGGTATAAACTCAAATGGGCAGCAGCCCCCTTCATTTTATTTCTCGTAGGATTTTGGACTTCCTTTCTCATTTCTTCACTTTTTTTATCAAATCTCTCCAATTAAAAAATAAAAATGACGGATAATCATACTCTGGAACCACCCTAGGACTCTATAAGCATCTTTCAAATCTATGGGGAAGTCCAAAATGCTTTGAATGGGGGAATTCCAAGGGGAGGAGGGATTTCTCCACTTTCTAATACCGAATTCCACATTACTAGCCTTGTGAAGAACCAAGTGAGCTTCAAAAATCCTCATCTTATTTGTGTATTGTCTAGGCTTTTTTATTCTGTAATTACAGAGAAAGCTCAACCTCAACGGCACTAGCTCAACCTCAACGCCACTCTTATGAGTGGCGTTCACCACTAACACTACTTATAGGAGTGGCGTTGAGGGTGAACCCACTCCTAGGAGTGGTGTTGCCACTCTTTTGGGCATGTGGAGCATTTTTAACTTGAATGTGAACTTTTGATGCATGTCTAGATGCTTTAAAATTCAAAAATTACAGTAATATGTATGCTACATAATGAATTTATGCATGACCTAAAGTTCATCTGCCACTTGAGATAGAAAAACATGCAAATGAGATGATTAAGTTAGGAATGTACATGTGTTTATTCTTTACAGGGTATCTCATCTTCTTTCACCTTTAACGGAAACTTCCATAAAGTCCGTAATGTTTGGAGACTGTTGCCTATAGAAGTTCAGACTCTAGTTATTCAGGTTGGATTCAGACTTTTCCTATCTACTGTTCTCGATGCTGTAGGGGATTTTGACAATCCTCATTGGGACCGCCATGCAATGCAGGCTCTTATGGAGAGATGGGTCGATACCACGTTCGATACCACCCACTCATTCCAGTTACCATGCGGGGAGTACACATTATCTCCTACTTCTTTTTCTACTATTACTAGATTATCATGTGTTGGTTGGAGGATTTTCTTTGATGGAGGGATCTATCTCGTGGATGAGCTTGTGCAGAATGAGTATATACTTCGAATGCTAGGGATGGTTCCTAGTCGGAAGAGCTCGAAGAAGCTCTATGTTGATGCTTGAGCCAGACATTTGCAGAGCTACCAGCCTGGTTTACATTGGAGGTTTGACCAGTTGGGTCTTTATCCTATATTTCCTTGGTAGTACGCTGTTCTATGATACCAATACCATTATCCCTTTGCATTTTGTTTCGATCCTCCGGGACTTTGATCAGATGAGCAGGTATGATTAGGGAAACTCCTACTCTGTCCTATTTATACCTGTGCATGGACAAGATTGTGCATGGTGGAGCTAAATTCTACGATTTTTGGCATGCCACTCATGTAAGTTGCTTTTTGCTTTTGTGACTTTTTTCTTTATTTGCTTGAGTGCTTCTGACTTTGTGAACTTTGTGTATCTTTAGGATTTGTAATCCTTGTATTTGAACCTACATGTTATGAATGTTTACACACACACACACACATACAGTATGTATGCATGTTTTATTTATGCTTTCCCTATAATGAATGTATGAAATGTCATGTATAGAATCCTCCTAGGATCGTTAAATTTTCAATGAATCTGTCAATCATCATTTAGAGTGTGGCTGTGGCCTAAAGCCACTCTTTGGAGTGGAATCACCTCCAACGCCACTCTTGGGAGTGGCATTGGGGTCGCAAACATCACTCCTTCGAGCTGTCATTCTAGCTTTAAAAGTTTAACCCGTTTCAACTCCTACTTAATCTCGCCATCCTTCGACAGGCAGCTATCCCACCGGCTCAGCTTACCCGAAACACACAACCCTTTTTCCCCGAGTCAATCCATGTCCATTTCAAACATAATTACAACCATTTCAACTCACAAAACATCACAATTTCTCAATCCAGCTCACAAATTCACAAATCAACAAATTCCTCATCACCACACATTATAATCAATTTTGATAACTAGTTAAATTATCTAGAAAAAAGGTTAAAGGAAAGGTAACTTGATCACTTCGATCATTTTCAATTTCTCATATTTTCATTTAGAACAACCTCTTGTTGCCCAATCATAAATCATTCATTTTCCCTTCTTCACTTTTCTAGGGGTAATCATAATTCAATCTCATCTTTTGGGTTACCAATTTCTAACTAATCATTTTAGACAATCAAACTCATTACCAAAACAAACCAATCAAATAACTAGTTCGTCTCATATTCATAATATCATTTCCATTCAACAGTTTATTAAATTTTCACAATTCAATTAATTAAAATTTTCATTTACTAATACCAAATTAATCCATCAGAAATATAGCAAAGTAGCACACACAGTAATTTTTCATTTATTATACACAAAATTAATTAATTAATTAATTAATTACCCACTTAATATACCATAATAATTAATTTCACCAATTAATTTATGTCACACAACATATCAACATTTAGCATGCAAAACTCAATAATCCAGGGGTACAACCAGGGTACCCTCACACACATAAAATAACTTATTTCCTCACCTGACTAGCGTTTATATTCCATTTCCTTCAATTCCGATGCTCTTTATCCAAAACCTATAAAAATAAATGTTCAACATAATTTTTACTAATTTTTAGAACACAATTATTTTTCAAATTATTTACTTAAAAACACCGCTAAAATTATATAAAAAGGCTTTTAAAGATTACCGAAAAATAATTTGTAGATTTCAATTGCACAATTGAAATCAACACGAAAAATCGAGTCCAATGACATATCTTGTCAAATGAATAGTACCGTATACGTGAATTGTATCGTATATGTGAATAGTATCGTATGCGTGAATAGTACTGCATACGTGAATACTGATGTATATATGAACAGTATGTATATGTGAATAGTACATATATGTGAACATTACCATGGCTCGCCAAGTCACCGGTTTAGATGGTGTCATAATTAAATTCTGAAAACACCATTGGACTCATCTCAAGCTCTAGATTACACATATATAAACATTTTTAAATAAACAATAAATGGATTTAATAGGAAATGAGAAATTCTGTTTAGAATTTCTTACCTCAGGTCTGAAAATTCTACCCTGTAAAACCCTATCATATGATCACTTAAAATGAAGGTTGAAAGACCAGGAATCCATAGAAACTAGAATTATTTGATTCTAACTCCATATGTGAAAGTTATGAGAGTTAGAAGTTTGAGAGAGTTATATATATATATATATAATATAACTTACGCGGCAGAGTCTCTTCTCCCCTCTCCCTCTCTTTCTTTTTTTTTTCTTTTTTATAAAAATGGTTAATTATCACTTTAATCTCTAGATATTTTGTAAATTACAACTTAACATTTATAAAACTTTTTCTTACAATTACATTCAGACTAAATTATAAAAATTTTCTTTTACAATAATATATAAAAATCCTCCAACTCCTATTTTTTTATTATATATATTATTTTATTAATATTAATTTTTTTAATTAATTTTTTTAGGATGTTACAATTCTACACCCCTTAAAAAAATTTCATCCTCGAAATTTGGATAAAACACTAATCAATTAAACTTCATTACTTGATAATGAAATTTACAGTTATCCCAGCAATTACACCATAACATATTATAAACACATGTGAGTCAAACTTCATTATTTGATAATGAAGCTTTTAATTGGAAAAAACAAATTCTGACTATTTTAAGCGCTATAGTCAGATTTAATATGATCATGTGATAAATCAAAATTAAATTCGGGTGAATTTTCTTTCATGATATGGTATGACTTTCATTTTGGGTTCTTTAACTTGTGATTCAAGCTTTTCAACAAGTTACATAAAATTTTTCCGGCTCATAAAAATACATCAAATTTAATCTGTACATTTGTGCATCTTAGTTCATGATAAGATCTTGTACTCAGAATTTGAGATTTTAGTCTTTGATTCCAAGCAAATGGTCATGCCTTCATGCATCCTTTTTCAAATCAGACTACATCACCATTAAATATTGTACTTTATAAGGAATGATTTATTTATAATGAAGCAATTGTGAAAATGATACAAACATTAAATAAGAATTTAAGATGATAGTGAAAACATATTGATCGAGACAGTCAATAAATCTGTCAAAGTCTGAGAAGTTTGTGCCTGTTGTTCTTGCATAAACAACAAATGTCTTTCCATGCCTTCTAAGCGAGAATTAACCTGTTGCACTACGGTATAAATATCATCCAATGAATAAGCATTGGAAGATTGAGCAACATATTGAACTTGTGACGGATTGAAATCTTCCAGAACAACATTAAACAATGGACTAACCTCTTAACTCCCCATTATTTCAAATGAGTCCATGGGTTGCTTTCCTTTAGATCTACTAAGGGCTTCTTGTTCTAAAATTGTCAAATACAACTGATCAGGTATTGAGCTAGGATATGACATTCTCAAAATATACTCAACACATTCTGGATCAACTTCAAAGTGCTCAAATACACGAGTCAAAATTCCACCATATGGTAGAGGGAGGTCCTTTGAGACAACAATAGACATATAAGACAAGATCGATCCAGGGAGATTCATTGGCTTTTTAGACAACATCATGGAAATGAAAAATATGTCTTCCTCAGTTACTTTAAGATTATTAGGATCTCTAGGAAATATATTGTAGAAGCACAATTGATGAAGAATTCTAGTGAAAGCTGGAAGTTGATCAATAAAAGGAACATAATGGGACTGAATGGAATGATCAAACATCATAATCCTAGTCTTTTCCACATGAGAAAGTGGATAAGAAGACCAATTTGATAGAGATTGAATCCCCCACCCTTTATTAGGAATATTCAGAATCCTTGCAATGGAAGAATTGTCTAACACAATATCTCGACCCTTAACATAAGATTTAAGGGTATATGCGTTTGAATTGAAAATAAGATTTGCATAGAACTGCTTGACTAACGAGGGATAGATTGACTTATCATTAATAAGTAAACCAACCCTGACAATTAAAAATTTCAAACACTCCATATTTCTCCAAGACAGAAACATCAACAATAATCATAGGAATAAGGACATTTTTAATAAACACCTTATTCCAATTGGTTTGAGGACCGCTCTTATTTTGAAGAGAAATGTTGGAGGAAAGGTTTGGATTCATTCTGGAATTTACAAGAGACTAAAATGACAGAGATATGCTTAGCAGAGTAGACTTAGCAGAGTAGAGTTTTGTGTGAACTCATTCACTTAATGAATGCATGTATATAATATTCACAAACCAACAGATAACTATCACCATATTTTCAAGGAACTTGACAATTCTGACGGCAATATATTGATGTACATGTCAATAATTATGATTCTCCATTATCTCGAGGAGAAGATCACATGCGTGTTGACAGGAGGAAAAGATCATATCACTTACCTCAGGCTACATTTTTTAAACCTCGAGTTATGAGCATCGTTTTGCTCCCTAAATGACATAGGTTATTGACTACAGACACCGCTTAGCTGTCTCTGACGATGCCATAATCAACCTTTCCTATTATGAAATTTGTCCTGTTTTGACTAAGCCATTTCACCAATCTCTCATATACAGACCATTATGTTTAATATGCCACTTCAGTTATAATAGTTTCATCCTCCTGAAAAATTAGTAACATCCTTCTTATATACAAACTATTGTATTCTCTGATACACCATTTCAACCATTGTTATCTTCCTTCAAAGGCATTCTTAGTATATCTTCTCTTATTCTCATCAACTTAAAATGAATAAAAGAAAATTAATCACACACACTTCACTATTAGTGAATCACTCAGACATACTCCGAACTGATATTGACTTCTCATCAGAGATCTCAAGTTATAGGATAAAAACCCTTGATAACAAACCACTTCTCATTCCTGGATACATAGATGATGTATCTCTATATGAAGAATGTGGATTATTAGAATTCTTCAAGCTCCAAGGATGGATGCATCTGCTTACTGACACCAGCCCCATATATCCTGATCTGGTAAAGCGCTTCTATGCCAACATCAAAAGAAATCCAGAGACTGGGATTATCATATCTCAGGTAAAAGGTCATGTTTTTACTTTAGATGAGAGCTTTTTGGCCAAGCTGTTAAATATTCCAGCTCAAGGATGGGTGGTCCATTCTGTGCATGATTGGACTGAAAATTCAATTTCTCCTATAGAGCAAACAAGAATATTTCTTTGTGATGACTCTAAGGAGGAAGCATATGTTCCACATGCTGTTGAGATCCCATTCCACATTAAAGTGATTCAAAACATGTGTTATCGCATCTTATATCTACGAGATCCAGATAAGGTTCATTGTAGGCTTTGCGACATGTTCCTTGTTTCCATGTTAATGACTGGAAGACTAGTTAATTTACCTAGGTCCATGTTACAATATATGGTTGTGGTTTGGATGAAAAGAATGGCTTTAACTTTTACTAGGATCTTAACTCACATTTTTAGGCATTTTGGGATTGAGTTATCTAGAGAATATCATGTAGACCAAGAGCCATTTCTAGTATCAATGCTAATATCATGTAGACCAAGAGCCATTTCTAGTATCAATGCTTAAAAGAGTACAACTTAATGCTTATTTCTATAGAACCTTAAGTCTTAGTGTTCAGGAAAATCATCAGCAAGAGGAACGATGTCAGGAAGGTCCATTGCTATTATGTCAACCACTTGCAGAGCCAACAAATGTACCTTCCTAAAGTACATTACCATAATCTGATGTCTCTACAATTGAAGATTTAAAGTCTCATGCGGCTAAATAAGAGGGAACTATCCTAGTGCTGCAATAACAATAAAAACGAACTTGCAAAATGTTGAATGAGGTGCTGCGAGTGCTTAACAATACATATCCATGAATTTGGAACATCAATTTTATTTGTTCTTTTCTTTGTATTTCTATTTAAATAATCTAAGTATTTACTTTAGGTTTCACAGCTTTTGTTTGAATTCATTACTATCACAGATCTTAGTTATAAGGCAACAACTTTATTATTTTTTTCCTTCTCATCGTTAATAATTTATAATACCCTTTTCCACTTCATTATTCATCCAGAGAAGCTTAAGTTGTCTCAAAACCACTAAAATCATTGCTGCTTCAAGAAGATAACTTAAAAAAGAAAAGAAAATCTTTTTTTTAAAGTTGATAAGATATTAACTTTTAGTTAAAACTGTACAATATTATGCACCAGGGTTGTAACGTCCATAATTAATTAACAATTAATTATGCATTTAAGTATGATTAATCATTTCATTAAGTATTGGCACCATTAGTATGTTTGATTTTGTTAATTAAGGTTGATTCATTGGTGATTATAAGTAGGAGGGGTGTAATTGAAAGAAATAATAGTTGGAGGTGGATATATGGAATATTTGATTTTTTTTAAGGAGTTATCTCTTGGTGGTTCATTTCTATTAATTGTGTATCATTAAGTATAATTGTGTGAAATAGGATTGGTGGGAGTTGGATTAGTTGAAGGACTAGATTGTAAGAAAAGTTGAGAAGCTATTTGTAAAAGAAGTATGAGAGTTGGATTAGATAGTTAATAGAAGTAAGTTTAGGGAGTGGTGTAGGGAGATTGTTTCTAGAAGATGACAAGTGGCTTAGGGAGAGTAAGAGCAAGACAAGTGGCTTGAGATGGGAGTGACAAGTGGCAATGGAATAGTAAAAATAAGAATAAAATAATGTTAGTGGATTATCACTACAAAAGTAAGAAATCCTACACAATTTTTCACTATTCCTCTCTTCTTCATTTTCGTATTTTTCTTTTCTTCTTCCCTTCTTCTTCCTTTCTCTACAAAACACCATTTTTGAAGCTTTAAAGCTTCAAAGTGAAAATGATAGTAAGATTAGAGGAGCTTATCTCAATTAGAAGCTTAATTGGAGGATTAGAAGCTCAATTGAGTAAGTTAATCTTAACTTGTGTGGATTATTATTTAAGTGTATTGTTGAAGTTGGGGGTTTATGGTTATTATTACATAATTATGTAATTAATGCATGTGGGAAG
>CANYLF010456427.1:0-11728 GCA_948193215.1 Bocquillonia castaneifolia
ATTCCACTTCAAGCAAAGCCTATAGAGTCTTTAACAAAAGAACTCTAGTTGTTGAAGAATCCATGCATGTCACCTTTGATGAAACTAGTAAGCTTGATCTTGTGAAAGGTAGTGTTTCTTGTGATGATGTTGTAGGTGGACATGAAAAGCTCAACATTGAAGAAAATGCATTTCAAGATTCAAAAGAGCTTGACAAGGATAATGGATCACAAGAACAACATGCATTGGATGGAGATAGAGATGATCAAGCACATTGGGATCACCAACAAGTGCATGAAGGTCTTCCATGAGCATGGACCTTTTCCAAAGATCATCCCAAGGACAACATTATTAGTGAAACCTCTAAGGGTGTAAGTACTCAAAACCAACTTAGACTCTTAGAATCTAATCTTGCATTCCTTTCTCAAATTGAGACCAAAAATGTTGATGAGGCCCTCTATGAGGAGAGTTGGGTAGTTGCCATGCAAGAGGAACTCAACCAATTTGAGAGGAAAAAAGGTTTGGGACTTAGTACCTAGGCCTAGGGATAATCCAATTATAGGCACTAAGTGGATCTTTAGAAACAATTTGGATGAGCAAGGTCAAGTCACTAGAAAAAAAGCCCGATTGGTTGCCAAGGGGTACAATTTAGAGGAAGGTATTGACTATGATGAGACCTTTGCACCCGTTGCAAGATTAGAAGCCATTAGAATTCTTTTAGCATTTGAAACTTTCATGGATTTCAAACTTTTTCAAATGGGTGTTAAAAGTGCTTTTCTAAATGGTTTCATTGAAGAGGAAGTATATGTTGAACAACCTCTCGATTTTAAAAATTTTGAGTTTCCAAAGCATGTTTTAAAACTTACTAAAGCCTTATATGGTTTAAAACAAGCTCCTAGAGCTTGGTATGAAAGGCTTAGTAATTTCCTTTATGAAAATGGTTTTATAAAAGGGAAGGTCAATACTACACTCTTCATAAAAAGACATAAGCATGACATACTCATTGTCCAAATCTATGTTGATGATATCAAATTTTGTGCTACTAATGAGAGTTTATGCAAAGAATTTGTTAAGTGTATGACAAGGGAATTTGAGATAAGCATGATGGGAGAGCTCAAATTCTTCTTGGGATTACAAATCAATTAAGGAAAAGATGGCATCTTCATCAACCAAGCCAAATACATCAAAGAGCTTCTCAAGAGGTTTGGGATGGAAGGATGCAAAGCTAGCAAAACTCCAATGTGCACTACAACAAAGTTGGACAAGGATGAAAAAGGTAAATTTGTAGATGAGAAAAAGTATAGAGATATGATTGGCTCACTTCTTTACTTAACTTCATCTAGACCCAATATTATGTATGCTACATGCTTGTGTGCACATTTTCAATGACATTAAAAGAATTTTAAAACATTTGCATGGCACAATGCTTTTAGGACTATGGTTCCCTAGAAGTGTTGCTTTTGATTTAGTTGCATACTCGGATTCGGATTATGCCGGTAGTTTGATGGATAGAAAAAGTACCTTCGGTACTTGTTAACTACTTGGCAATTGCTTGGTTTCTTGGTGTTCTAAGAAATAAGTTAGTGTTGCTTTGTCAACCGCCGAAGCCGAATATATAACAGCAGGTTGTTTTGGATCACAAGTCTTGTGGATGAAACAACAATTATAAGATTTTGGTCTAGATTTTGGTTGCATTCCCATCAAATGTGACAACACTAGTGCTATAAATCTCTCAAAGAACCCTATCCAACACTCTAGGGGAAAGCACATAGACATTAGACATCATTTTCTTAGAGATCATGTGCAAAAGGGTGATGTAGTATTAGTATTCATTGATACTACTAACCAATTGGCTGATATTTTTACAAAACCTCTCAATGAAGAACGTATGAACTTCATTAAGAGTGAGTTAGGGATGCTTGATGGAAGCACTCTTTAAATTTCATTTTTTTTCTTTTGTAAGCTCTTTCATCCATATGCAATAGACATAATTTTACCCCTTAATGTTGCTTCTTACATGTTTAAGGGAGTAAATGTAAGTCACATAAGAAGTTTGGAGCATTTTGAAACTTGAAAAATCATTTTGAAACTTTTATCTTTGAAAAAATTTTCTGTCTCGTAAATCGTGGACATGATATGCTTCATCGCGGCCGCGACCTTACTGGTTTTTGAACAAGACTCTCAGTTTCTTTAATAGCGACTGCGATTTACACAATCTCACCCGCGACAAAAAATTATATTCCTAAAATACTAAATTATTCAACATCACGTCCGCGACCATCGTGGCGGCACCCGCAATTCCTCGACCCGCAAAATTACTGTTTCAAAAAAAATTTCCATCAAAATCACTGATGTGATACATGAAACCGCATCCTTGAAATTTTAAATTTTTTAATCATAATGGATATTTTATCAAACCGCGGCCGTGATTATCTATCTCACACCTGCGACCTTCACTATCTTTTCAGAAAAAAAACTAGTCGTTACTAGCCATTGAAAAATGGCTAGTTGGCAAAATTTCTTGATTTTTCACGCCAAAAACTACTCCAACATGCCTATATATACCCCTATTGCATATGTGAAAGGGTTTACAACCTTCTCTCTTGATTTCAAAGCTTTCTAGAACATTTTCTCTTCTACTCCTCCTTCTTTAGAGCTTTGAAACTCAATTTACTATTGCATAATCCATCACAAATTCATCATAATGGACAAAAGACTAACTAGAAGCCAAAAGGGTAAAGGAAAGGCACAAGAACCATCTGCTCCTCATCCCAAAAGGCATAGAACCGAAATCATCATTCAAGAACCCAGTACTACTCCTACTCCTAAACTTCAACCTCAACCTTAGAGACAACCTATGAATGGGAATCCCATTGAGGCTATGTTTGAGACCCTCTCTATTGATGAAAAAGTAAGGTGTAGAACCTTGATGGGTAGGGAGTTCTCGGAGACTAGGACCCTTGGTACTGCTTCCATTGGAATGCTTGGGGTTAGAGAGGAGGTACTTGGACTTCTCAAAAATCTGTCCTTTCCCAAGTTCGTCAGGCTGCTCTACCCTGGCTACAAAAATTTGACCTATGAGTTTCTCTATACATTGGTGGTAAATAAGAGGTTAGGAGGTGATTTGGGTTATTATGGGATGAGCTTCAAGCTTTTTGGAAAGAAGGTTACCATGAAGAAACAATAAATGGATGAGTGTTTTGGGTTTTCTCTAATGGGCATAGCAACCTTCAGTGACTCTTCAATGGAAATCCAAGAATTTTGGAGGGAGATTACTTGTAACACCAGGTTTAGAGCTTCTCACTCTTAAGCCAAAAGCCTAAACACTCTTCCTCTTTTTATTCTTCACAAGGCTATTATGAATTCTGTTTTTGCCAAGAAAGAGGGCAATGACAAAATATCACAAAAGACCTTCTTTTCCTACATTATACTGTAAAGGAAGAGCCTATCCAAGCCGCTTTCTTCTTCATAGACCACCTTCTTGACATCCAACATTCCAAGACCGGTGCTATAATTGTTGGATCCTTTATTACACACATTGCCCACTTTCTTTCTTTTGACTGCTCCAAACCACAAGCCTACCCTCTTTCTCATGAATTTTTAGTAGACATGGGAATTATGGACCTTGAATATTTCGTTCAAAAAGTCAAGATAGTGAGAAAGCAAGAAAATGGCACCTATTTCTACTTGGGTGGTCTCACGGATAAAGAAAGGGAAGCCAGGATGAAGGAAAGAGAAGACAAAGCAAGAGAAGAAAGGGAGGCAAGACAAAGAGAAAGGGAAGAGAAGGCAAGAGAGGAAGGGTCTAGAGCTGGATCTAGAGAGGAAGGGGAAGAAATCCTTCATGGCTAGCCTATTCCTATTCCCCCTGTTGAGATTGGGGATTTGAGACAAGAAGCCACCTCTTCAAATCCCCTCATGGACATTCTAGCCTCTCTCAAGAGGTTAGAGGACAAGCTTGATGCCCAAGAGGCATTCAACAAGAAGATAGAAGTTCACTTGGATGATCAAGATGAAGACTTAGCCTCTCTCCAGCAAAACCTTAAAGCCATTCATACCAAGCTTGAGATGGATCCTTGTGACCATGATGACTTCTAAACTTAGCCTCAGTGTCCTATGTCCATTGCATTCCACCCATGCATTCTCATATTTTATATTTTTCATCTCTTTGTTTCAATCTTTTGCATCATTATTATTTGTTTTATATTCCCTTGTATCCATTCATATTTATTTAATGAATGAATTTTATGTTTGATGGACGCTATATCTATTCCTTTTATTTTTCCTCCTATATTTTATCTTGTGTTTTTGAATTGACAAAGGGGGGGAAATCTCCTTGTCCCCTTGTTTAATTCTAATTTTTATAATTCTATAACCTTACACAAGTTGAAGGGGAGCAATTCCATGCAATTCCATCAACTCACACACTTAACTTTGTTTTTAAGTTTTTGATCTTAGAAATTTTTTTTTTGTATTTTTTGTTTTTTGGTTGTCAAACCCAAAAAGGGGGAGATTGTTGACTTTAGTGGCATTAATCAATCTTATTTTGGGTTTAACAACCCTTTATCTTTGTCTAACAAAGTTCCTAAGTGTGTAGGTTCTCAACTAAGTTAGTTTTGAATAACTCCTGCAAACTGTACCCGTGATAAGGGGATTCGTGCCCGCGGTAATATATCTTGCCCGCAATGTGGAGATCACCCCCGTGACCAATGACAAAGTTTGCCCGCGAAAAGGAAATCGTGCCCAGACTTTTTGGTGAAAACTTAAAAGGCTTCTGTACACATAGATCCGCGCCCGTGACATACCAAGTCGCACCCATGATTTGAGAAATAGAGAGCCCATTTCTAAAGGTTCTAGATCGCGCCCGCGATGGACTAAATCACCCCCGCGATTTGATCAGACAGAAGCCGTTCCTTAAAGGAAATCAAGCCGCTCCTCAAGGCAATCTAGCCGCTCTCTCAAAAGGCATTCTCTGCCCGGTGATTTTGCGCCTGTGGTTAGAGATATCACTCCCGCGGTTTGATGAAATAGAGAGCCACTCTCAAAGGCATCCCCTGCCCAGTGATTTTGTGCCCACGGTTAGAGATGTCACCCCGCGACATTCAATGGAGTCTCTGAAAAACTAGCCGTTGGACGGATCCCTCCCGTGACTAATGGAACTGCGATCGCGATCTGACAGATTTCAGTGCATTTAATGCAAAAGTAACTAGACGTTAGAGACACCTTTGGGGTTGTTTCTAACAGCTAGTTTTGGGTATTTTGGCTGTAAATACCCATCATAAATGTTCTTCTAGTAAGGACATTAATTCTTTGATAGCCAAACTCTTGTAAACTTATTTCTCAATTATTTGTAATTATTTGGTTGTTTGGTTTTGCGTAGCTAGAACTCTAGAGCATTTGTTGCTTTGGTTGAGTGAATTAGTTATCCATTGTACTAGTGTCAATTCTTTATGAGTTGGGAAACACTAGGGTTGGTTATGAGTTAGCCATTTGTAAAACTCATTGTAAAGGTTTGGTGTTAGCCTCTTGGAAACACTAGGGTTTATGAGTGAGCCTTGGGTAAAACTCATTGTAAAGGTTTGGGATAGCCTTGAAATCACTTGTATCACTATTGTAGTTAGTGAAACCCCAAACAGGTCTTTAGGAGAGTGGACATAGGACAAGTTGAGTCCAAACCACTATAAAATCCTTGTGTGTTCACTCTACTTCATCTCCATTCTCTCTAAAATTTTTAATTCCGCACCAATTCACCCCCCCCCCCCTCTTGGTTTTTTAGTGTGTCTGAAACAAACAATAACTTCATCCCAAAGAGGCCCAAAACCTATCTAACAGGAACTGAACTTGTCCCAATGGCAAATAAATCGGTGGTCGACAAACTCATCCTCATGGAGAACCTAAAATTACTCTGGCAAGATCATTGTTCACCTCAAAACAAGCAGGTGCGAGATAAAAACATCTCCCACAAGGCATAAAATCTGACCAAAAGGAATATTATGCATTTCGATGAGAGTAAGCATGAAACACTAGTCGTAGCAAATCATAAAGACAAAAGGCAAAAATAAAACAGCTATAAAAAAAATGATGAAATAATGACAATGTATTAATATTTCTTTGATGATTATATTATGAGTTATCCGACAAAATAAACAGCTAACTGGAAAATAGATAAATACATATAATACCCCCACAAATTGCTATGAAAGGACAAAATGGCCAAAATCCAATAATCCCCATTGAATGGCATAGCTACCAGCATCCGAAAGTTCTATCGGTACCCAAAGTAGCTGAAACCCAAAAATAAAGCAATGAAGAACCAAAACAAGGAAGCCGCGTTACCCAAGGAAAAGGAACGCCATCCACAATGACAAAACAGACAACACAGCAGTTTGATCACATTAATGTATCCAGAATGCCACCAACAAAGAAAAAGTGCAACCAGCCGTTCAAAATCATGTTATCGACGCCACAATTGATCATGCTAATGGGTGGATGGTATCAAAGGAAACAGGGGATATCTACTCAACAAATGAGCCTCAAAGAAGTAGGGGATATCTATTCAACAAATGAGCCTTAAATTATGAATAAGACATCAGAAGGCAGGAGCTTCTCTAGTATGGGCAGAAGGAGTAGAAGGAAGAAAACATTTATGCCAAGAAGGGAGTTGGACGGGAAATTTGCCAGACTCTGAAGCCTTTTTCTTAGCAGTTTCGAGATCGACGGTTATACGATCTACAAGCTGGGCAAATTGAACGTCCAAGAAGTAGGCAGCATTAGCAAATTGGCCAGGATGCCTCTGCAAATAACGCCTCTTTACTTTCACCATAGCTTAAGTCAGACTCAGAACCATCATTCTCCCTACCTCCCAGATTTTATTTCCTTGCACCTGGATACAATCTATGGCGTCTTGAGTAGTCTCAGAACAGTACTTCCTCTCGGCATTAAGGGAACTCTCATAATGATTCAGCCTCTGCTCAAGATCTTATACCTGAATGGCTAAGGCCTTCCTCTCGATTTCTAAGGACTCCAAGTCTTTCCTCAGGCACTGTATTTGATCATCACAACTCCTTAAAGATCGCTGAACCTCTTCCTCCCATGCTAACAGATCATCATAAGACTTCTAGAAGCGGATGTGAGATACATTCGTTTGATTAAAGAGATCGCTCGTTGTCTCGGCGTAGTCTTGATGCCCCTTCATTGAACCTAGAAGCCCATCATCTGCAAAATGCACCTCGATTAAATAACTTGAACATAAAGGATAGAAGTTAATTGCAAGCACTTACTCACCAGGAAGCCTTCTGAAGTAGTCATGGATATAAAGTTTGATAGACCTTAATGGACCAATAGGGAGACTCACACGCTCAGAGGTAGCGATATCGAACTCACTATTGAAAAGTTCAATAGCCTCGTGCAGCTCCTGATCCCCTTTACCAGGAGACTGCACACTCTCCTCTCGACCCTTGGGAGACTGCACACTTTTCTCCCGGTCTTTTCCACCCTTCTTCTTCTTTTTCGTAGGCAGATAGCCAGCCATATCCCCTCCCTTTCTTTTCCCAGTGTCAGCATGAGCATGAGAGGAAAAGGTGTCATCAAGAGGGGGATCATAATTTCCTGCCGTCTCTTCCTCCTGCCTAACTATTTTGGTAGCATCAACCTCACTCATCCATCCAGTCCTTCAAAAAGTTGAAATCCATAGCCTTTACCGCTGTAAAAAAGAAAGAAAAAGCAGTGACAGGTAAAATTAGCAAAAATAAAAAGCATCAAGAACCTCACCCATAGAGACACCGACCTTTATCAGTTAGCGAAGAGGTCAAGTTGTTAAAACCACCTTCCCTACGATTTCTCATATACGACTTGATAAAATATTTGTAATTCAGTCTATGACTGGTGGTGGTGGTTGTAAGTCCCTCCAACAACTTCAGTGCAAACTTCTCGTCAGGAGAGGACTTGTCTAGAATAGGTGAAAGCTTGGAAAAATAGGCCGAGTCCATAAAATTCTAGCTTGAAGGCAAATCCTTCAATGACAGATGTTTCACCCGGATGAAATTTGGACCGAGAGACTTTATGGATTCCAGCATATTCCTAATAAAGGCCCGGCAGGTCCTGGCCGTTAGAAGTACAAAAGGTGAATTTGCTAACCTCTTAGTCACAACAAAAAATGACCTGAGGAGGGAAAGAGTCAGTGACAAACCGGCCCTATGGAGGATCTCGGTGAGTACACAGATCTGGCCGATGGAGTTGGGGTGAATTTGACTAATAAGAAAATTATATGTTTTACATAGATCGATGAAGATCTGATCCAGAGGAAAGCGCAAACCGCCTTCTAATTTTTCTATTGCTACGATCGTCGACTCCGCCTCATAAGTATCCAGATAGGAGCAGCGGGCACTTAAAGTGAACAACTCATAGCCGGCAAAAAAGCAACATTCATGTGTTTTTAGCCCAACCCCGCTGATACAACTTTTGTGTTGTACAAAAGGCTTCTATAGGAGGTCCAGCGTTGAAAACCATGTCCTCATCTATAACGGAAACCACCCCAAAATCTATGTCAGGCTCTCAGGCTGCCACAGCTGCCTCCCTAGTATGCTGAAGAGGTACAGCACCACCCGCTTCACCCATCCCAGCAACCAAAGCATCCTCTCCCGCAGTCATGATATTTACAGCAAAAGTAACAGGTCTAACGAGAGTTAGATCCTGAGGGTTGCTGACTCTTGTTACCGGCAAAGACCTAGGGGGACCACCACCATCTCCACCACTGTCTGAAGACCTAGAATAGCCCCTAAACACACTCTCAGCCATTGACACTTACCAAATGCAAGAAATACAGAGAACGATTATAGGCGGAGGTCTCTTAGTCAAGACAGAAGGAATCACTCCAAAAATAAAAAATCACAAAAGTAAAGAAAAGTTACTAACACAATACCACTATATATACTACTCTTCTATCCCTAAAAACCCACGACAACGTTTCCACTTCCAAAGAAGTTAGAGGGCATTAAAGTAAAACCACTCGTCATATTTAATGCTGTAGTGGGAGAACGTGTTGAAGAGAGAACTTTATAACTACCCCAATGATAGAATTATGCCACGTCAAGAGAATAGATAAAAAGGCGCAAACAACCCAAGAGTCAGAAATGCAAAAAGGAGGGAAAATTCAAGATACCCAGAAACACAGGGAATGCATACTAAAGAGCACAACATAAAGAATAAATGTTATTAATAGACACGTTACAAATATACAGTCGTACAGGGGAATGAATAGTTACAAGATTACATTACTTTTCCTAATTCCGCCTCACAATCTTCTCACCACACTCCTTAATTACAGCCATCTTATTTACCTCAAAGAAGAAAGAAAGATCGCTATCTGGAAACTTAGCCCGGTAAAGATCTTTTAGCCGCTTGCCGTACTAAGATAGGCTCTCAGTTATTAACTGCCCATTGTCTCGGGCAAGTTTAGCCTGATACTCTTCTGTCTCTTGACGAAGTCGGGCAAGCTCTATCTAAAGCGGCGAGGCCTGGGGCCCCTCAACGACAGGATGAGCTGGAAGGTCACCTTTAATGGGTATCGCCACCTCCAAACCACTTATAATAGGAGCAAGGTGGCGGTCCACTTCTTGCCGAGAAGTAGCCAGTTGTTTCTTCAACTCATCATTTTCAGCCTGGACCTTCTCAAGGCTTGGCAAAGCAGCATTTTCTGTTTGAAGCTAGGATCAGAGTTTCGATAGCTACTTCCTAAGCTCAATCTTCTCCCCGTCCAACACGAGGGATTTACGGTAAGACCGCCTGCGATAACTATCCAACATCAATATCCCCTCCATCTCTTCTAGTTTATGATTGATTATACCCCGGCACAAGGTATCAGATGTATAATCTTCCTGCCAATGATTGGGACCGTGACATTGTAAGATAAAATGCATCATTTGATCGGCAACATAAGGGTCCCAATAGTTGCTACCTAGAGGAAGCCAAGCAAAATCATCTTCATCTTCCCCTGTTGTTTCAGGCGGTAATCTTTTCCCAGAAATACTTGCCACTACTGCCCTTTTCCTTTTGAGATCTGCTTGAGCAGATGGTACACGACCGGCAGAGGCCGTAATAACTAGAACTGGTGGAGAGGAAGTGACAGCAGGACTGGCAGGGCTAGATTCAGCACCTCTCCCAGTAATAAGACTAGAAGCAGTGGTGGAAGGCGGACCCATTTTCTTTGGAGGATTGGTGGAAATAACAGGAGGCAAATTCACTCTCCTTGGACCACCAAGAGAGTCAGAAACATATACAACTCCAGTCCTTTCCTTCACAAAGTGTTCCTCCCTGGGAGTCACGTAAGGGGGTCGGGGGAGCTCTTTCCAGCTAGAAGCAGACAACCATTCATCAATCCAATCCAAGGAATCATCACCCGGATGAATATTGCCCGATGAAGCACCACCGACAGGAACTAAAGATCCCTGAAAAGATTGAAATTGGGGATATCGCATTAAACCCCTCGCAACCCCTAAGTCAAAAGGATCAGTTATTTTAACACCATCGCGAAGAAGGCACGCAACGTGAACCTGATCCTGATTTAAGGCCAGCCGAGGCTGCCTAGAAACCCCTAAGGCACTTTCCTCTTAGCGGGCGAGAGCTCGCATTAACTCTTTTGCCGATCGTTTCTTCTGCCGAACAACCTCCTTGATCTTCTCATACAAGATGAATTCATGAGGCATAGGAGTGTTGGCCTGCCGGTCAGAGGGAGTCACTTTCCATTATTTAGGTAGGTCATTGAAATCGGTGTGTGCTCAACATAAGCATATATTCCCCGCCAGGAAGTTCCCACATCAGACTCCAAGCTAGCAAAAGTAAAACGCCTGGGTTTTAGTAAAATGAAAGCGTTAAAACCACAACGGTTGGGGTAATAATGATGAAGGAGGTGGTCAGCGGTCAAAAGCTCTTTATGCTCCGAGGATAAATACTGAAGTGCCAACAATAAGCAGATCTTATTAGGATGCACTTGAGACAAAGGGACACAGAAGTCTTGACAGAAAGAGGAAATGATATAGGAAAGCAGGAACCGTAAACCAGATTGAAGCTGCTTGTGATAAAAAAAACTATCTTCGTTGGCCAAGAACTTACTAGCGCAGATACTTCACGCGGTGGACAAGACAAGATATAGTCGTTAGGAATATGATAGATACGATGCCAACTTTCCAAGTCAGCTGCAGCAGTGAGGCATTCCCATTTGTTCATTCTTTGGCGGAGAGTATTCCAGTTGGCAGAATCAATATGAGTGGGATGCATAGGTTTAGTCGTACGTTTGATACGGGCCATAAAACAACACAAGAAGCGGTTAAATTGAAAAGTGAGGCGGTTGAGTAATGATTTCCTCTACAAAGAAAAGCCAAAGCTAAAGGCAAATAGTGAAATAGAAGAAAAAAACACAAACCCTCGAGTATTTAAACACATCAACGGGACCAAAATAGCCCCACCCAACCCACCCAACACTCTGAAATCAGCACCATCCTTGTCTTTTCACACCAATTTCGAACATCTGTCCATTCCCGCCCACATTATCACCGCACCTAATAGACATAAATGTCTACCCGAGCCATTATCTCATAGGGGGACTAGTGATAGAGTAGGCCCAAGAGCCCAATAAAAGCCCAAAGGCAAGTCACACTAAACACTCTCACAACCCTACTAAGACACTTGGCAACCCTCCAAAGTGACACGTCGCCCATAAGAACACTATAAATACTCCAAGATTCTACAGGTA
>CANYLF010457058.1:0-30595 GCA_948193215.1 Bocquillonia castaneifolia
TGTATTTAGATACTTGAGGACACTAAAGAACAAAATAATGAATAAAGCTCAAGTGGAAGGTTCCATTTCAATTGGATACTTGATGGATAAAACTGCAAAATTTGCATCATTCTATTTCAAGGAGGGGGATCCGACTATTCCAAAAAAGGAAAAGCGAAATGAGGTGCAACTCAATGTTGATCTCCCTAATGAAATGTTTGAAATATTCAAGCCTCCCGGTAAACCCATAGGTGCTGAGGGAAAACGTTACTTGGGAGACGATGAATATAAAGCAGATTGGTTGTATGTATTATTGAATTGTCCAGAAGTTCAACCTTTCATCGAGTAAGTATATATACTTTGTATTGAATCATTTCCTTTTATAATTAAATCCATGAGCTAAATGTCTTTCAATTGAACTCTGTAGCATATTTTCTGATCAAACTCATGAGCAATATCCAAACTTAAATGATGAAGGCATTAGTACCATGACAGAGAATGAATTCTATGATTGGTTTGAGAAATACGTAAGAATTCATTAAATTAATTATATTTATTCATTTAAATTCATGAGTTCCTTACTGTGTTGCTGAGTGATTTTTTATCCATAGGCCCATACACATTCGAATAAGATCGATAATCATTATCTTCAATTATTATCACGCGGTCCTTTAAGACAAGTGAAAACATTTAACGGTTACTTTGTAAACGGATTTAAGTTCCACACTAATGACTATAGGAGTAACCGAGCCACATGGAACAATGGTGTTTGTATTAAGGGCACTAGCTATTATGCAAATGAGAGTGATTATTATGGGACTCTTCTTGAAGTGGTTGAGTTGGAATTTCAAGCCCTGCCCATTAAAAGAACTGTTTTGTTCAAGTGTGATTAGTATGATCTAACACTAACTTCAGGTACAATTATACATCCTCGATATAAACTTATGGACGTGCACAAAACAAAATGGTTCAAAAAGTATGAGCCTTTTGTGTTGGCTGCACAAGCTTCACAAGTATATTATTGCAAGTATCCAGTTGCAAAAAGGGATAGAATTAATTGGCTGGCGGTGTGTAAGATCAAACCTCGAGCAATCATTGATGTTCCCACTACAACAAACATTGATGTAATCAAACCACCGTTTTCAAAATGATGACACTGAAGAAGTGCGTCTTCATCCAGTGGTCGATGATGATGAAGTGGTTTTAGTAGTAGATTCTTATCTTGTTGATGAGGATGTTGAACAATAAATTGTGGTAGATGAGAGGGCCTCGACTTCTGAAGAAGCTTCAGAAGATGAGTTTGAAATAGATGTTACAACTTCTGAAGATAATGAACCAACATATGACGACACCGATGATGATCACTAGAATAAGTAATACTAATAATCAGAACAAAAACTTAGATTATATATGAACTTATATTTATATCATTTAATTTATGTTATTAATATATATATTGTTATGCATATATATATAGCATTATTATATAATTGTTAATATACATGTATTCGAGGCGGTGGTCAGACTGGGAGAGGGGCTCCCGGCAGAGGTGGTAGTTCTACTGGGAGAGGGCCCCCTAAGTTGAAAGATGAGGAGGTTACTGAGGAGGTGTCTCAGGCTATTGATGAGGTGCCTCAGACTGCATTGAGCAGCATCATTAGAAGTAGCAGGATGTTATTGAGGAGGACCATGTTGACCGCCTTGCCTCTCCAGAAACATGTGACGAACTGACCCTTCTGCTCTGTACAATGCGGAAGAATAAACAGAGGTAATTTTTTTAATTATTAATTTTATTATTTATTATTTTATACTTATATATAAAAATACAATCTTACTATATATATTTATTTTCAATTATTACAGGGATAGACTAGAGCCGTCTGGGAAGATATCCAAGTCATTAAGTAATATCTTCAAAAAGAAATTCAGGCCTTATGAGATTTCCTGGAAGTCCTTTACTGTTGATGATCAGGAGATGTTCTAGATAGAGTTTAGGGTAGGTTAATTATTTACTTATTTACTTAATAAAATATTATTAATATAATCATAATTTCTTCTATTATATAATGCAAATTTCAAACTAATTAAGATTTTTTTTCTTGTTTTGCATAAATTATATAGGTGGGTGGAGAGTGAAGAGGCAGTGAAGCATGCTTTCTTCAAGCACGTGGTAAACCGATACAAGGATTTGATCTTCGATGTGAAGAAGAAGTGCACTGAAAAGAAGCAAAGGGACAAGAACGTCCCTGAGAGCATTTTACAGGAGTGGGTGAAGCTATGGGAGGACTCGTAGCACAAGGCTTTGTGCGCCTCGAGGAGCGCCAACAGGCGCAGCGAGCCAGCAGGTCGAGGGACCGGGATGTCCACCCACTCCTGTGATTCACGCTCGATGCTTGAGCACAAGCAAGATTTGGTAAAGTTTTCAAAACTTAATACAAGCTTTTCTTTTACATTTTAATTAATAATAATTATATTATTTCTTTCTCTCATTTAACAATTAACTTCATTGTTTTTTTCAGACTCTTAAAGAGGGGAAGAAGCCCACTGCGCCTTATCTCTTTCGTTACACCCATACGAAGGAGCACGACGACAAGACTTTTATTGATGAGTGATCACGCCTAGCACATGTAAGTTTTATAGGTATATAAACATCAAAAAATATTTGTAATGCTTTAACTCTAATCTAACCACTATTTTTTCATTACTTAGGCTCGATTTGAGGAGCTGATGCAGGCTGCTTCCTAGGGTCTTGCTCCTCCTCTATTGCTGCAAGCTCTTTTACTGTTGCCGATTCTTCTTCTACTGTTTCCAGTTCTTCTTCTGCATCCCCAGCAGCTGATCAGACTATCGAGCCTCAAGGATCACCATCTTTTGAGAACCAGCTTTGGTTTTAGGCTGCCATCGGGAACAAGGGCAAGAGTCTTTACGGGGTGTACGGCCTTGGATCTGCAGCTGATTCACACTACCCCACTTATGATCTACCGTCTCGATCTCGTCTAGGACCAGAGCATGATTTATGGCCCAGCACAGAGGACTTCAATGAGGCGATGAGAAGCACTATTCGGCATGAGCTTGATGATCTTCGTCGTCGCCTTATGGATGAGATTATGGGGGTTGTACAGACCCGGTTGTCGACTCAAGATCTTGACTTACGGAGGAAGCTACAAGATCTTATTCATAGGGCATGAGAGTTCAGGATCGACTACCAGGTTGATTTCCTTGTTTAGCTTGAGAAAACTGCAGATCCTCCTCGCACAGATCATCCTACAGATCCTGGGACAAGCACAATTTCTCCTCATGTAGAGCCCGCTACAGGCAGAGTTCCTTCTCCTCTAGGTCCCAGTACAGGCACAGATACTTCATCTACTACACAGGACTAGCATACCACTGGCTTAGACAACTAGATCATCTCTTTTTGTAGAGGTCAGTTATGTAAGTAACGTACATATTTTGCACAACTTTTTGTAACTTTGTATATATGTTCAGCTTATATATATATATATATATATATATATATATATATATATATATATATATATCTTCTTTTACCATTTATTTTATTTTGTTATATTCAATATTAATATAATATAAATATATTATAATATTTTAATAATATTCATATTAATATTAATATTCATATTATTATAATATATATATGCAAGAATTTAAAAAAAAATTGCCCAACAATTAGCGACTAAACAGCAACCAATTACCGACTAAAAAATAATTTCACTTTCAGTCGCTATTTAGTTGCCGTTTTTGTTGCTATTTAGAGACTACATTAGCGACTAATTAAAGAGCGACTAAACTGTTAAACCCATTTTGTCATTGTTTAGTCGCTAATTGGTCTCTATTATTTGGTCTCCATTTAGTCTCTGTTACGTCGCTATTTAGAGACTAAAGTTTAGTCGCTATTTAGTTCCCAATGTAGCGACTAAAGTATAATTTAGTCACCATTCAAAAGCGCGATAAAACAAGTTGCAACTGAATAATTTAGTCTCTGTTTAGTCGCTAAATAGAATAGCGATGAAAACAAAAGTTTAACGACTAAAAATTTAGTCGTTAATACACGTGCTTTTAGTAGTGAGGGGTATAGACATGGGCTGTTCACTCGGCACCTTAGATCCAACAATGCTCCAAATGTCAATGCATCATTCTTCAAAAATATGTGGAAAAGCCTTGCTTCACCTAGAGCCATTTACTTTGCATGAATTGCATGCCTTGAAAAGGCCACTACTCTTTCCTTCCTTGCATCCAGAGGTATTATGATTAATGAACCTGATTCTTGTTCAATTTGTATTGGTTGTAGTGAGACTATTGATCATTTTATTCTCAATTGTGCTAACACATGGCCCATCTGGAGTTGGTCCTTGAGAAAAATTGAGGTCTCCTCAGCCATGCCAAATTCTATACCTCAATTCTATGAGTTCTGGATATCTACAGAGACATCTACTCCATACAAGGTTCTCTGGTGTTCCTTATGGTATTTCTTGGTATGGGACATTTGGAAAAATAGAAATAAGAGGATTTTTGATGGGAAAACAATAAATTTGGAAGGCACGATTATTAGTTGTATTTCTCAGGCCATATTCTACTTTAAGAATAAGGAACCTTTTTTTCCTTATTCTACCTTGGATGTGTGTAGATCCTTTGGTGCAATTTTTGGATTGCAGTAGGTTGTTTCCTTCCTTCTAAGTGGGTGTTTACTCTGTAACACTTTCTTAGAGGGTCTTTTTGCCACTCCTTGTGGCTTTTAATAATACCTCCACATATCCAAAAAAAAAAAAAGAGGAACTTACAAAGGTCAGGGCTAAATATGCCAAAAAAAATAGCACAAGATATAAACGTTGAACCCATCAAAGATTGGGACTTTTTATGCAAATAGTTCTTTGTAATTTCAAATTTCTTAATTATGTTTACTTTGAATAAAAGTCCATTTGAAATTGTAATTCTTGAATTTCATAGAATTGGTTATAGGTAGATTAAATTCTTACAAAATTAATAGAATTTGTAAATAAACACTAAATTATAAGGTATAAAACTTTTATTATGATAAAAATATACCGATAAATTCCATATTTTTAGTTTAACATACCAAATATGAAATTCATTAAAAATTTTGAAATTGCAAATGAATTTTATAAATTTTGTGGAATTCATTTATACCAAACACACTATAATTAAAAAAAGTTGGCTAAAAAGTAGCATTTAAAATGATATTATGCCAATAAGGTGATATATGATTGTGTGAATTCGATCGAGTTAAACTCGAACTTTAGATGTATTTTGAACGAGCAAGACAAGGTACAAGGTGTGGATCTGTAAACAATAAATCAAATTTTGTTCAAAAAAGTCGTGTAAAAAATTAATCTAAATAATTTTGGTAAAATAAGAAAATATGCATTGCTATTTTTTTTTTTTTTTATATAATTTCACTGTTGAGATCATTGTTTTTCCTTTAGTTATACATAAACTAGCATATAAATGCAGTAATCAGCAGCACAAAATTGAAATCTGTAAAACTAAAAAGGATGACATAAGGAAGAAAAATTTTGACAAATTGGGAAGTCTCTATGACAGCCTTTTATTATCTTACATAGAATATTGTGTTAGCATCCCAGGAATACACATATCAAAAACAGCTCAAATAACGAGCACATAATCAAAATGTACTTAATTTTAAGGTTTCATAGGCAATCTCATGATTCTAACAAAGAAAATTCTCACCTTGGTCCTGATAGAGCAGATGGATATATTGAAGATGCAGTTCCCAACTCCACATCTGCTCTTAAAGCTGTTGTCCTCATTGCTGTAGGATACTTTACGCTGTAATCTAGCTCAGCTTCTATTTCCATTGTGCCTTCTAAAATCTTAACCACATTTGACATAGTAGGCCTACTTGTGTAATTACGCTGTAGACACCAAATTGCCATTCTCATTATCTCCACTGCTTCTGCCTTGTGGATTTGCATGTCCTCACAGCTTTTGTCAACCATCTCAATTAATTGATTCTCTTCTGCCTTTTTCATGAAAATTGGGAGGAGATGCATACACTCCTCGGGTTGCTGCCTATCAAGATTTTTCCTTCCACATACTAATTCCATGACTACGATTCCAAAACTGTAAACATCTGCTTTCTCTGAGATTATTGAGTTGAACCATTCTGGAGCCAAATACCCTGGAGTTCCTCTCATTGTCGTCACCACTTGGCTTTGATCCCTATCGATCAAAGTAGACAAGCCGAAGTCGGATATCTTTGCATGTAGGTCTTGATCCAATAGTATGTTTTGAGGTTTGATGTCCAAATGTATTATTCTCTGTCTGCAATGTTCATGGAGATAGGCCAGCCCCTTCGCTATGTCTAGGATAATTGCCCTCCTAAAATGCCATTCCAGAGGAGATTGCAATGGTTCTTTCAAGAAAATCCACTTGTCCAATGACCCATTACACATGAACTCATAAACCATTAGTCTATGATATTTTTCTGCACAAAAGCCAATTATTCTTACCATGTTGTTATGATGTATGCTTCCTATGGTCTTGACCTCTGCCAAGAATTCCTTCTTACCTTGTCCTAATGCCTCCAGGCGTTTTACTGCAATTTTCTCACCATTTGGCAAACTTCCTTCATAAACTGATCCAAACCCACCTCTTCCAAGTCTTTTCTGGAAATCCTCTGTGGCCACTTTTAGCTCTTCGTAAGTGAATCTGGTAGGCATCCCGGGTAGTTGATCAAAATCAGCATCAGTTTCCTCTTCTACTTTGCCACTTCTCTTGTAAACGACAATCCAAAAATAGCCAATGGCCAGACAAATGAGAAGGAATGCGCCTACAATTGACCCTGCAATGACTTCAGCTTGTCTCCTATTCTCTCTCGCATCAGAAATTGTTCCATTTCCTGCATCATTAGAAACTTTGATAAAGGCATGTGGCTGAGGATCACCATATTGTTGATTTGCTCCGTCATTTATAAGCGGAAGAGCTGTTGAAGTTAAAAAACAGTCCCCAATTGAAGAAGTATTGGTTTGCTGGAACAGAGCAACAATACAAGAACAGTTTTCCAAGCAGGCCTCCTTACAGCTTTCAACGTCTATTCCATTCAGACTTGGAACAGTATAAATTTTAGAGTAGGCAACTTGATAGTCAAGAAGAGAAAGGGATTTTTTATTTTCACAATTAATTGGATTGATGTGTGAGCATCCCAATTGAGATTCGGAATTATTGTTATTATTCTGAATAAATCCTGGAGGGCAAGAGCAGGAGCCACTCGAGCAGAGACTATAACTACCACAAACTGTTGGATAATTACATACACTTAACACGTGTTTCAAGATATCAATCGGTTCAAAATCATTACCATAGAGTCTGAGATGCCCATCAGGATCCAGTTTGACAAAAGATGCTGCTTTATTGGGTGGAGAGGGCCAAAAATGAGTAATGTATTCATGATCTGGAAGCGCATAGAGTCTAGAAGAACCGATACTGTCTTTCATCAGTACAATGCCTTCTAAAGCACTGTTGTTATAGCTCTCGGAACCATAATCAAGATACACGAGTCGTGTATCAGCCTGGTAATAAGCCAACAGACCTTCAGATGTCACAGCAAAATTGTAGTTTCCCTCTGAAACATCCTCGTCCGAAACACTAGCCACTATCTTCTTCCCTGCTACTAATTTCTGGCCAGGAAGCAGTCTGTCTGTCGGATGATCAAAAGACTGCCACACAGTCGCATCATTGGCATCATAGATCACAAGATTTCCTGTTTCCATCATCTCCATACCCACAACGGACTTTTTAGATGTATTTGTAGACCAAACAAGAATTCCATCAGCATCTTTCAGCACCAAATTTCCATCTCCATGTAACTGAAGAGTTGCATTCTCACCAACAGGTCTGTTTCTATTGGCTAACCAAGCCGTGTATATAAAAGACCCAGTTTGTTTTCCTGAAGTAGAAACTGTAGAATCTAACAACACCTCAGTAAAACCAACAGCAAAATAGAAGGAATTTGGCTTCTCTTGATAAGTGTAAAATCCACAAGCAAAACCAATTACATAATCAGCATCCGGTTTTTGATTGAAAAGGATTAGTTGATGATCATTTGTTGGCTGAGTAATTGTAGTCCAGGATGTGGACACATTTGCTGTGGGCAAGAAATCAATCTGGGCATGTGGGAAATATGCAAGAGACAAGATGATAAATAGCTGCAGAATAACATTCAAAGGCCACATAGCTATATATAGGAGTTTCAAGGGATTTTGGTGAATAGATATGCAGATGGTTTCCCAAAGGAATGAATAACGGATTAAGGAGTTATTAATATAACCTTTTGAGTTAGTAATGTTAAGAGCATCGACTGCTGATGACAGATGTTAATAAAATTACGTACCTCATAAAATAGAGGCCACCAGAAACGCTGCCATGTAAATATGAAACGGGTTTTGTTAATATTTCATGTGGAAGGAATTATGGTTGTGTAAAGTATGATTTAATAATAAGAATAAGAATGCTTCAGCCTTCACACATGCCATTGTAGGAAGGAGACCTTGACTAAAAGCCTGAAAGAAGAGTGAAGAAAATTAAGGTTAACCGACTGGGGTCCATAATTAATATCTCAGTCAATTGATGGACCCTTCACTTAAAAAAAAAAAAAAAAAAAAAAAAAAAAAAACCTTGACTTGGTGATGTGTCTTGTCGACTTGCGCGATAATTTTTCTCTTTAGGATCAAAAAAATTAAAATCATAAAAAAAATGTGTAATGCATGAAAAAAAATGCTTATAACTATCACAATAATTAACTAATTTATTGTTTTATAGTCTATTATATGATAACACACTATAGGATATAGGGTATTGTCTACCTATAACTTTCGATTTTAGTTTTTTTTCCTTAATTTTAAGAATTTGGTTCAACATTCTTTCTTTCTGTGTCAATTTTAGTTAGCTTAAAAATAATGTATGTTATTGATGATATGTCATGTGACAAATATAAATACAACTAACAATATATCCAATATTTTTTAGGTACAATTTTCAAAATTAATTTAATCTTTTAAAATTTAATCTTTTAAGTTTAACCAATTATAAGTATGTAACCTTTACGCATTACAATTTTAGGTTGGCTAAGACTAATGCAAAATTCAAAGTATCCATTTATACATTGGTTTATTGACGCAGTAATTATATATGGTATAAATACTTTGGTGTAATAATACCTTAGAAACTTATAATCCTGATTTAATCTATGTAAAAATCTATGAAATTTTTTGAAGTAATTCTTATCTTCACTCGTCCAATGTGTACATTACAACTATTAGATGAATGCGATATATTACATTTGGAAGTTAGGGAATTACAGTGTAAGTTGGCAATTAGATACGTTTACCTTTTTATATAGGGGTTATAAAATTTACATTTTTAATTTAATTTTTATATAGTTGGCATATGATATATGAATTTTTGAATATTTTTATCATAATTATTTATTATTTATTTCGTAGCAATAAACAATTTTTTTTTTACTTATATAAGAAATTTATATAATACAATTTTCTTAAATATAAGAAGTATATGGAAATATAATAAAATTGCATGACTTTAATTTTACATATATAGCAAAAAGGCACCTTTTCACATAAGCTCAAATTTAAATTTTTTTCATGAGTTATTCACTCTTACAAATATATATATGTTTACTCATTTACCCTTTGTTATATGTTTAAATCAAAATAATAAAACTCTATATATAATTTAACACATCTAATAGTGTATAGAATATTTATTATAAATTATTATTTAAAATTTATAAATTATAAATAATTTTTAGTATTAATTTTATAATTACATAAAACTATTTTATTTTATTTTTAACATTTATTTTCAAATATATATATTTACAGATTTTTTTATTTTATTTTTATATTCATATTTAAATATATTTATTTAATTAATTTTATATTACTCTTGAATATCATAAGTTTTAAACTCTTAATTAATTATTTATTTATAAATTATTGTTATTATAAAAGTGATATACAAATATCTATAATTGTCATTTAATATATAAACAATGATTTATATAATTTAACCAAACATCTAACACTATTAGCTATCAGTAACATCTATTAGCTACCCGTTGGCAGCTATCAATTTACCAAACAGACCCTATGTCCTTATTATAGTCTCTTGGTTTCTATATATTCGTGGGGAAAATTTTTTATTAACAACTCAAAAGATAAAATTGTTGGTTTTTGACTCCGAGATAAAGTCTTGAAACAGATAGAAATAAAATATTCAATTTCCTCCTTTTTATAAAATATTCAATTTCTTCCTTATCCCTTAATTTTAAAAAGTGAAATCCTTAATTATCCATATATTTTTATGTGGTTCTTTGCAACCCAGTCACATTGATTTTACATTTATTTTTTTTATTCATACTCTTACCTCCATCACTTCCCTCCTCCTCGGTTGTTGATAGTGTGTCTCCGAGTATACAGTTATCGAAGTAATAAAAAGTATCGATCGACAGGGAGTAAGTGGTTTTTTGTACTAATTAATTAAGAGGGTTCAATCAATTATCCAAGCAATCGATAAAAAGAATTAACACCAAATCAATTCAAGCTAAGCAACTATCAATAACAACAAACAAATAAACATTTAACTAAAGCAAATAGCCACTAATCTAAGGCAAAGTAGGAGAATCAAATATCTAAAGACAACTAAAAAGATGCAAACAACAACTAGAGATTAAGGTTTAAACAATAGCTAAAGGCACTCTAGAGTAATGCTTCACTTAAACCAAAGATGGAGTAATGACATGGCAATGTGACATGATCAATACAATTCTAAAGGGAGGGGATGAAGGGTCTTAATAGCCTTAGCCTATCTCTATATCAAAGACCATAAGTGATCTAGCCTTAGGGTTAACTCTCATTAATCACCCAAGCCTAGCTAAACCACTTCTATTAAGCATTAAGCACCCTTAGCCCTCATTAACAACCCTAAATGCTCTCACAAAAAGGAAAATTAACAAACCCACATGGATATCTGTGGAGTAACAACATCTCTCAACATTATCATCCACCAAAATGAGATTTATGAAGTGACCAATAATTACAAATGCATAAGCAAGCAATCATGTAGGAAACCCTATGCATCAATCACACCCAACAGCCATATTCATCAAACCATCAATGGAAATAAGTTTTAAATACTCAAGAGCATATAAATATACTCACAAAGAATTACAAATGTGCATAAACATAAAGAAAAGATGAGAATTAGAAGAATATTACCCATTTTTAAACAAGTATGGAGATCCAAGTAAAGGGATTAGACAAGGAAAATTGAAGATTCTTAATTAATTGAAGATTAAAAAGTTGATTACAAACTAATTCTAACTTAATCCAACCCAAATCTACTCTAATATAGTGTTTCTCTCTCTAAACTCATGTCATTTTCTCTCACTAGTGGTTGCCCTCTAAGTGAAGTCTCTCTCCTTATGGTTCACTTTTGCTCAAACACCCTAAAATATTCTATTTATAGTGCCCCACAAATATGCCCTTGAAAACCCCAAAAAACCATGAAAATCGTCTAGCTCCAGGTCTGGTCCAGTTGTCGTCCGGATATTCACAGGAAATTTGGTTCTAGCAGCAGGTCTAGTCTAGGTATGGTAAGGGCAACTTTGGTTCTTTTGGCTCCGGCAATCCAACAGATGACCTAACTTGCAAGGGGGCATATCTCAGTCGTCCAAACTCCAAATGGAAAAATTCTTGAGCCTAAAATGAAGTTCAAGATGTCTACTTCAATTTTACTTGTGTAAGGTTGGACTGCTTATATCTTTTTCATGCCCAAAATGCCCCTGACATTTCAGTTATACGGTTGAGGCAGCTTTCGGAGCACTTCCCATAGTGTGGCTTGTATCTCCTTTATCCTAGCACTGATTGAGCTGAAACTTATTGCAAATGAAAGTGGACTCAAGGCGCTAGTGATCTAGATCTTTTCACTTTAAAACTCTTCCCACATTCTCTGTTCTGATCCTCTGAAGTCGGTTGATCCACAAGATCACTATGTAGCTCGTTGAAGCTCAGATCTCCAAGTGTTGCCCATGGTCTCCAAACCCCTTAGGTTGCATACCTACATGAAGTTCATACCAACCCAAATATAAATAACTCAATAAAGCCCAAGAATTACAAAGCTAATGAATTTACACTTGTAAGGAGTAAAACTGGGAAGAATGCATGTTTTGTGCCTTAATTTAGGTTTAATCCCCTTAAACTTAGCATCTAGAGGTCCTAAACCCTATATGTGTTTCACACATATCAAACTCCTCCAAACTTAATGTCTTGCTTGTCCTCAAGCAATCAATAAAACATAAGAACTAGGTATACAAACACATGAAAGCGTCAACCCTAGGCCACTCCCAAATTCCTAAGCAAAGTTAAAAAGAGGCCAATCAAGATTTAAGAGAAGAATACATAATTTAACCAATTAATAAATTAATTGCAAAGGAAATCATGCTCAAATGCTAACTCACAATTCATACTTATCAAAGGCCATGCTAAAAGGTTTAACTCATGTCCCCCAAGAACCAAGAGACTAACGAATAAGCTCTAGTTTTAGGAGGCATCACTATAAGGTAGATGATAGAGAGCTCCTACTTCTAAGCCTAACCCTATGCGTTTATTATAGTCTCAATTGGCTCCTCAAACCAAGACAGATCCCCACATGGCCCTAAGTGTAAAGCCAATTTATTCTTATGAATGCAAAATGATGAAATTTCCATATATTCTTTTTCTTTCTTTTATTGATAATTGATTTTTCCTTTTCTTTTTCTTTCAATGGAAAAATTTTGCCTTATTCATAGCAAAGCATGTCCTTATCATGGATACTTAGCTTCATGTGGGTGAATGCTCACATTTGTGATACTGACACCAGGCTCTCCACTAAGGCCCATTTAAGGCACATTCGTATACTCATAAGTAAGAAAAGACTCGCCCATTAGAGTTGATGCAAGAAAAGTAAACGTGCAAATGAAAAATGTAATAAATGTTGGCTAGAAAAGAATTTTGGGGTAGAGTTTTGGTCCATAATCAATGGTTAAGGAGAAAATTAGGAGCCTAATCTGGCAAAGGTTTAGGGTTGGAGGCAAAGTCCTCACTCATATAGCCAAATGAAAACCCACTTACTCATAACTAATAGCCCTTGATTTTAAAGTACATTGAGTTAAAAATTTTAGCAAAGATTCAAACTTCCCTTAATTGCAAACTAGCATTCAAGGTTCAAACGGTTTTGTAAAAATCATTGATTAAGAGATTAAAACATGCATTCAAGTTTTAAATGTTAATTCACCTATTTTACTAAGCATATATACAAATATTCACAAAAAGGGATATATGTGTATGCTCTATTTACAAGAAGTAGCTATATCATGGCAAAATTGAGAGAAAATTTTAAAAATTATGCACCAAGTTGACAGAAACACTAACAAAATTCATGCATCAAAAAGCATGAAAGCTAAAAAAACATAAAAGTAATTCAAACTAAAGTAAGAAAGGTAAAAGACTAACCTTGTAGGTGATCCAAACACAAAAGGTGCTTAAATTTGGAGGGGAAAGTAACAACAATCAAAGATAATAAAGCAAGCAACAAGCTAGCTTACCTTCCCAAACTCAAATGAGACAATGTCCTCATTGGCTTAATATTTCTTCAATTGCATCCTTGTGGGGCTGTTTTCTCACATAAATATAAACTAAATAATCCACAAGTATAAAAGCATGCAAATAAGCACAATTAAGTCCTAAAAGCTTCATACGTTCATTCATCCCAAATGAAAGAGCATGATTCAACCATGTCATGTGGATCCAAGAGTCCACAAAACACGCAAATGAAGTCATGATGATAAGTGCACAACATAAATACATGAATTCTATGATATGCTTAATGACCAGGTGGGTTGGATGGGTATGGAATTTGGCCAAGAAGTAAATCATTTTAAATATGAACCAAAAGTGCACATTATGCTTAAAGTAGCAATTCATGAAAATAGATGAACAATTATGATGGATTCTACTTTAACTTGCAAAATGGATATGAAATAGCATGAAACATGAGTAATTGCTCAATTATATATAATCACCTAACAAAGGTTAGTTTCACCACAAAACATGAAAATTAAAAATTAAAGGAAAGCAAGTAAACAAACTACTAAAGGATATGTACAAAGCATACTTAAAACTTGGGGTGCCTCCCAAGAACGCTTGTCTTAGGTCACTTAGCTTGACCATGCCTCCACTTTGTATCATTAAGATTACAACTTGACATTTGGGAGAGATTGGGGAGGTCCTTCAAATGCCTTTCAAAACTCTCTTGTTGGATCTTGAAGCTTGACTTGTGATGGCACCATTAATGCCCTTTTCTTAGCATAATTCTTCCAAGCTATTTGAGGATGAAGATTGGTAAAGTTAGCATGGGAGATTCCTCCTTGTTGCTCCTCAAAACTCTCAAAGAATGGATCAATGAAATTTGAAGGTTCCTTGGACTCTTCATATATGATTGTGATTCCATGTCATTCTTCAATCTCTTCATTTAAGTCCATTGATGGAGCAAGTAAAGTTGTTTCTTGCTCTACCTCAACTTCCTCAAAAGCTTGGGACTCATCTAGACAATCCTCTTTGTTGAGCTCACTTTGAGTTTCTTGTTCAGGCATGTCTTCATCCTTAACTTGTCCCAAATAATCATCATTATCATCATATAACATGGGCAAATGTACTTGATGAATTGCATTTTTGTCCACCAGATTTGGAATGAATGGTTCTTGATAATTGTAGCATTCTGGTGAGGATTCTTAAAGCTCTATATAAAAGTAATTATCCTCCACCATTGTGCCTTGTACCCCTCCATACCATTCATCTTCATACAACCCCCTTGGTTACTATAGATATGAGCTTTCCCATTTGAGTTAATCATTCTCCATAGTAATATATCTTGTAAGCCCAATGGTAAGGTTGCATTTTGTAGTTTGGGTCATGTGGATAATAGCTTGGGGCTGGTTGTGGGTAGGGATTCCTCCATTGACACCAATTTGTTGCATATGCCCCACTACACCATTGACATGGATATGAAAAAAAAAAGATTGATTGTTAGCTCTATTAGCAATAAAAGAGTCTAATCGTCTAGAGAGTTCATCAATTTTCAAAGATAAAATTTTACAAGCAACATCAACAATGTCTTGCTCATACATGCACATGCCAACTTAGAAAACAAAAACAAAGAAAATAGAGAAAAGCAATAAAACATAAAATAAAGCCTAGATTAATCAATCAAATCCCTAACTAATATCAAAACAAAGCACCAACTCCCTCGTAACGATGCCAAAAAATTGATAGTAGGTCCACAAGTATACGGTTATCGAAGTAATAAAATTTATTGATCGAGTTAGTGGTTTTGAGTACTAATTAAGAGGGCTAAATTGATTATCCAAGAAATTGATAAACAGGAATTAATACCAAATCAATTTAAACTAAGCAATAGTTAATAACAAAAAGAAAATAACCACTAATCTAAAGCAAATAACTACTAATCTAAGGCAAAGTACTAGAATCAAATATCTAAAGACAACTAAAAAAGATGCAAGCAACAACTAGAGATTAAGGCTTAAATAATAGCTGAAGGCACTCTAGAGTAATGCTTCACTCAAACTAAGATGGGGTAATGGCATGGCAATGTGGTATGATCAATACAACTCTCAAGGAAGGGGAGGAAAGTTCTTAATAGCCTTAACCTATCTCTAGGTCAAAGACCATAAACTATCTAGCCTTAGGGTTAACTCTCATTAGTCACCCAAGCCTAAACCACTTTCATTAAACATTAAACACCCTTAGACCTCATTAACAACCCTAAATGCTCTCACAAAAGGGCAAATTAACAAATCCACATGCATATCCATGGAGTAACAACATCTCTCAACATTATTATCCACCAAAATGACATTTATGAAATGGCCAATAATCACAAATGCACAAGCAAGCAATCATGTTGGAAACCCTATGCATCAATCACACCCAACAACCATATTCATCACACCATCAATGGAAATAAGTTTTTCATACTCCAGAGCATATAAATTTACTTATAAAGCATTATAAATGTGCATAAACATAAAGAAAAGATGAGAATTAGAAGAATATTACCCATTTAAACAAGTAGGGAGATCCAAAAGTAAAGGGATTAGATAAGGAAATTAAAGATTCTTAATTAATTGAAGATTAAATAGTTGATTACAAACTAATTCTAATTTAATTGAACCTAAATCTACTATAATCTAGTGTTTCTCTCTCTAAATTCATGTCATTTTCTCTCACTAGGGGTTGCCCCCTAAGTGGATTCTCTCTCCTTATCGTCCCTTTCTGCTAAAAAACCCTCAAATATTCTATTTATTATGCCCCATAAATATGCCCTTGAAAACCCCAAAAAACCTTGAAAACCCCAAAAAACCTTGAAAACCCATGAAAGTCGTATCGCTCCAGGCCTGGTCCAGTTGTGGTCCGAATATTTATAAAAAATTTGATTTTGGCAGTAGGTCTGGTCTAGGAATAGTTCAAGTCTTGTCCGGGTAACTGTTGTTCTTTTGGCTCCAGCAATCCAACAGATGACCTATTTTGCAAGTGGGCATATCTCAGTCATCCAAACTCCAAATGGAGAAATTCATGAGCCTAAAATGAAGTTCAAGATGTCTACTTCAATTTCTTATGTTTAAGGTTGGACTGATTCTTTCATCGTCTTGCCCAAAATTCCCTTGACATTTCAGTGCTGCAATTGAGGCAGCTTTCGGAGCACTTTCAGGAGTGTGGCATGTATCGCCTTCGTCCTAGCACCGATTGAGCTGATTCTTATTGCAAATGAAAGTGGACTCAAGGCACTAGTGATTTAGATTTTTTCACTTTAAAACTCTTCCCACATTGTCAGTTTCGATCCTCCGAAGTAGGTTGATCCGTAAGATCACTTTTTAACTTGTTGAAGCTCAGATCTCCAAATGTTTCCTATGGTCTCCAAACCCCTTATGTTGCATACCTATATGACATTCACACCAAAAAAAGTATAAATAACTCAAGAAAGCCCAAGAATTACACAGATAATGAATTTACACTTGTATAGAGTAAAACTGGGAATAATGCATGTTTTGTGTCTTGATTTAGGTTACATCCCCCCAAATTTAGCATCTAGAGTTCCTAAACCCTATATGTGTTTCACACATATCAGTTGTCTTGCAATATTCTTTCAAAGGTATCATGACACATTTTTTCTCTTTTTAGTTTCATAATTTTATCTCCATGTATGAGATTCTTATGTATGTGAAACACACCTCCTTTTTAGGGCCTAAAGAACACTAATCAGGAGGAATTTTATCTAATTCCTTAAGCAGTTCCCCCCTAATTCAATCATTTATGCATTAATCATAAAATTTATTGGCCCCAAGGACCTCAAGGTCTTAATAGTTATTTTGATGATACAAAACATTATGTAATACTAGTATATTTGCTAAGTATTTTCCTAGGTAATTGATACAATGGAAGCATATGACAATTGATGATGAAGATGATGAGGAAGTAATGGAAAGTATATTAAGCTTGTGAGAGATGTCAAAGCTTCTAAGATGATGAAATTCTTGAGTGTGATGGCCAAGAATGGTCATCAGCTTTGATGAGTACTTATGTACTTGGATAGGTTCAAGTGTTATCCTAAGAAAACACTTGGGCTAAGGGCTAGTTTAAGCTTGTGAGTGAGCATTAGCATAGGTGGATAGGTTTAAATGTGAACCTAATCAAAACACTTGAAAAAAGGTGAGAGATTGGAGTTTATAAGCTAAGGATGTGATTCAAAAAGTTTGGGAATGATTAAGGTTGATTGGAAAATCATGCTTTGAAGAAATCCAAAGAAGCAAATGGTGGGACTACACACTGAGCTGATTTTTGGAGTAGCTTTTGGCTCATCTATTGAGATAGTATATGGTCGAATTATATATGAATAGAAAGCTACAACAAAAACTGGAATTCAATTTGGAGCATTAGTTTGGGAGTTAGAGATTTTTAAATGAATTATACTCAGGATTGAATGCAGAGGATTGTGTATATAAGTCAAGTTTGAAATGAATCCAGAACTTCTAGGGATGGAATTTTTACATGAACATTTATAGAGTTATAGCCCTAGAAGTCTAGTTTCATATGGTTTTGAATCACATTAAAAGGAGTTGTAGATTTGGAGATATGGAATAATGGAGCACCGAAATGTCTTGATTTTTTAGGGCATGAAGCTGATCAAATAAGAAAACTTTTGTGAGATACAAAATTTTAGAGGATGGCCTAAGGATTTCACCATTAAAATTTTAGAGCATTTGGAGTTCTCTACACAAAGTCATGGATGTCGCAAAATCACGACCGTCGTAGAATTCCGCTACCGCGATTTTGATTTCGCGACCATGACTAGGAGACCAGTCACGGGTGTGATTTCCACTTTAATAGCCCCATTGGTCATATTTTGAAGTATCTATTAGAGATTTGAAAGTCCCAGTCACGACTTGCTTCTCCCACTCGTGATTTTTACTCTGACAGACCTAAAAAATAGCCCCAAAAGTGGATTTTGATGGGAAAGTGTGAACAACGGTCATATTTCTTTATGAGTCTATAAATACCCATCAAAATGAGTATTTTGGTGTAGGAACAACCTCTAAAATGCTCTCATAACCTCTTTCAAACATTGAATCAATTTCTTTGTAATTTTATTGCATTTGGTTGTGTGTGGGTAGTTAGGAGCTCATAGAAGCTTCAATTAGGATTGAATGCTTTGGGTTTGAGTGATTAATTACCTTGTACAAGTGTCAATCTTGTAAGATTGGGAAACACTTGGGTTGGGTTTGGTGTTAGCCTTAGTAAACACTAAGTTGTGAGTTAGCTTAGCAAAACTCTCTTATGAAGGTTTGGTGTTATCTTTGTAAACACTAGGTTTGGTGTAATCCTTGGTAAACTCTGGGTTTGGAGAGAGCCTTAGAATTCTCTTTGTAAAGGTTGAAGATAGCCTTAGAAATCTTCATTGTAAAAGTTGTGAGATAGCCTTTGAAATCTCACATTGTAAAGGTATAGCCTTGTAAATCTCCTTGTAATCCTTGGTGGATAGTGGAACCCCAGATTTTGTATTTGGGAGAGTGGATGTAGGACAAATTGGGTTCGAACAACTATAAATCTTTTTGTTCTTCTTCTCTTCCTTAATCCATTTTGAGGTAATTTTTATTTTCTATTCTGCACCTATTCACCCCCCCTCCCCTCTTAGGCATTTCAATAGGAATGGGGATGACCGAGATGATCGGGATGTGTTTATTTTAAAAAGAGCCAAAAATGAGGCCTTTGATGCCTTGTGTAAGAGACTGGAGAAGCTCTAGAACCTAGTCAAGGGGAGAACTCTGAACTGGACTATGACTTTGAAGGTATGGGAATGAGTGGCATGACGAACTTTCCTTCTAAGTTTAAAATTCCTGACATGTAGAAGTTTAGTGGAAGTGGTGACCCTAAAATGCATCTGAAGCAGTATATCACTATCATGGCTGCAACCGCACTAGATAAGGGATAGAAAGTGGCATTCTTCCCTTTTTCATTAGAAGAAGTAGCATCTGAGTGGAATCACCACTTGTCCGACACCATACAAGCTGACTGGGATGAACTCTGTAGTGCCTTTCAAAAGCAGTTTACTTACAATGCACGCCTGGAAGTATCACTTCATGATGACCTAGAGATGACTAAGTAGAAGGAAGGGGAACCCTTCTCCGAATACTTGATCCGTTGGAGGAATAAGGCTGCATTGATGAGGAATAAGCCCTCTGAGAAAGACCACGTTCGCATTGTAGTGCGAAATGTCTTACCTGACCTGGTCAAGTAGTTATAGACCATGAACCCGAAGACCTTTGATGACCTACATGATGATGGTTTTCAAGCTAAAGAAATGGAAACTGATAGGAAAAAGAGTCAGCCCAATAAAAGTGGGTGCAACCGGGCCACTACTCAATCTTCAAGAAACATGAAAGTTAATGCTGTCAGAAGGTTCTCCAACCTCAACCACCCCTTATCCAAAGTCTTTGAACGTCTAGAAAAACAAGGCCTACTTGAACCACAACCTACTAGAAATCCACCAAACACCAATGCCCCAAATTACAATCCAAATGCCTACTACTACTTCTACCAAATAAAAGGCCACCATACCGATAGTTACTTGAAACTCAGACATGTTATCCAAGTTCTCATTAATGGTGGAAACATAACCTGTCAAAAAAACAGACAGCTAAACACTAAAACTAACCCATTACCAAACTACAAAAATGTCCTACCACCAAATCGAACCATGACCATAGAATCATCCCTGACAGAAGGGCCTTTTTTGAGAACCATGAAATTGAGCTTGATCCGATTAAAGAAGTTAAGCCTTCTGCTTTGAATTACAACTTTGAACCAACTATACAAGATGAGAATCTAGTTAAAGAGAAGTGACTGAGTCTTTTAATTACTTAGCTCAGAACCATGTCTAAAAGTTGGTTGAAATTCTAGATGAGGAGATGCCCTTCCCTAAAGATGAAGTTGAGGCTTATATGCTTGAAATCAAGATAGATGAAAGGATTAGGGATGTCTGCATATTTGATGCATGGTATAGTTCTAGTAAGGATGAGTTCAAACTTGGTAATGTGGTCTAGTTAATTCAAAATGAGAAGCCCACATTTGAACATGTAACTAGGAGTGGTAAAGACTATCAGAGGAAAGACTTAGGGAAGCAACTGATAGAATAAACAAGAAAGGAAGTAGGGGAAATTTCTGACAAGAATGAGACTAAGGAAAATCTGATCATGGAGCAGCTTAAAAAGATCAAGGTCAATGCTAGCATATGGAACCTCCTTGTTCACTCTGAGGCCCATAAAAAGGCATTGGTTAAGGCTTTTCCTAAATTCAAATTCCTGATAATGCTACTCCGAATGATATGATTTTCTTGATGACTGAAAAGAAACCTGGTGAAATTATCTTTACTGATGATAACTTGCTATTGGAAGGAAAGGATTACAACAAAGCCCTATACATAGCTGCTGCGGTAAGTGGAAGGAAGACCTCTTGTGTTATGGTTGATAAAGGGTCTGACATCAACGTGTGTCCTACTAAGCTACTTCCAAAATTGGGCCTAACAACTGTTGGTCTTAAGCCTTTTGACTTGGTTATTAGAGCTTATGATGATTCCAAGAGAAGTGTGGAAGGAACCTTCACTGCTAAAGTCAAAATTGGGCCAATTGAATTAGAGGTTGAGTTCACATTGCTGAATATACCCATGACCTTCACAGTGTTACTTGGAAGGCCTTGGTTTTATCCATTGGGAGGTGTACCCTCAACTCTTCATCAAAAGGTGAAGTTCCTACTGAAATGAGATATGTTGACTATCTCTACTGTGCTTGTTAAGTTGGTTGTAGTCTTTCAAGTTGCGTCTCAAGACATTATCTCGCCTATGGGATTCCATATGATGAGAATCTTCGAGGATCCAAACAATCCAAGAGTTAATGGGATGATGAAGCAGATGAACTTTATGCCAGCACTTAGGCTGGCTAAGAACCACCAAGGGCCTACAAGATTCCTTGAGTTAAAGACTTAGACTACGAAGGATGATTTGGGCTATGATGGAAAGGTTGAATTGAAGGAAAAGGGTAAAATGCTGGCTAACTAGTTTGTCCTAGAGAGTAAGAAGCTATATCTAGGGAAGTGTGAGCCTGTGGAAATTAATGGGATACTTATGACTAGTTTCAAAGTGTTCCAAGACCTGCTCAAGATTCAGTCTGTTGGAGACTTAATTTTTGAAGATTTTATGAAGATGACCATTGAAGAAATTTTTGACACTGAAGACCCTGCCCTCATTATTGCTGCTTTCTCTGATTTAAATGCTTTCATAGAACAATCTTTAGTTAATGTCTTTTATGAAAATGATGTAATAACATCCAACTTGTTTGAGGATGATAATGTTTTTGTTTCCAAGGTTAATGATACAACTACTAATTTTGCTTACTTATGTGATATTAACTCTAATGGCACTTTGCATTTCATTCATCATTCCATAAGAATTTTTGACATAAACTCTATACATGCTAATTCATTTAATCTCGGCATAAAAAAAGCCCAAAGTAAATATTACTTACATTTGATGTTACTATTGATGAGAGAGAGAAATTTGAAAAAATATTTAAAAAGAGAGAGATAGTATTTGCCTGGTCCTACAACGACATGCCTGTGATTGACAGAAAGATAGTTGAGCATCACATTCCTACTGATCTAAACATAAAGCCGGTTAAGCAGAATTTGACAAGGTTAAGACAATAATGGGCCAAACTAATAAAGGAGGAAGTTGAGAAATAGATCTACGCACGATTCTTAGAAGTGGTGCAGTACTCTCAGTGGATGGCGAACATTGTTCCAATTCCCAAGAGAGATGGCAGAGTTAGGATGTGTGTTGACTATCGGGACTTGAACAAAGCTTCACCGAAGGATGATTTTTTATTGCCTCATATAGACATTCCAGTAAATAGTGCAACTGCAAGCAACATGTACTTCTTCATGGATGGGTTTGCCAGGTACAATCAAATCAAAATGGCATTGATAGTCAAGATGAAAACAACCTTTATCACAGAATGGGGGGGGGGGGGGTGTACTACTACGAGGTGATGCCATTTGGGTTGAAAAATGCAGGAGCAAGTTATCAGAGAATGGCAACTGCCTTGTTCTATGACATGATGCATAAGGAAGTGGAGGTGTATGTAAGTGATATGATGGTGAAATTAGCCACCTGTGAAGAACACTTTGAGGCTCTAGATAAGTTCCTTGCTAGAGTCGAGAGGTACAATTTAAGGTTGAATCCAAAGAAGTGCATCTTCAGGGTCACATCTGAAAAATTATTGGGACATATGGTCAGCCAGAGAGGAATAGAAGTGGATCTAGACAAAGTTACGGAGCAGCTCGACTAAAAGGAGAGGCAGATAAGAAAAAAACTAATAAAAGCTCAAAGACTCCTCATCCTCCTCCCATTTCGGGGAACCTACACTAAAAAAATCCAAGCCAAGCAATTCAAGAAATGCCGGACCCAAAAATAGAAAAAGAAATCAAAGGTTTCCTTAGGAAGCTCCAGTACATCAGTCGGTTTATCTCGAAGCTGACAACTATTTACGACCCGATCTTCAAGCTGTTAAGAAAAAATCAACCAAAAGAGTGGAATGAGCAATGTCAGGATGCCTTCTAAATGATTAAAAAAATATTTCATGACTCCACTAGTCCTTCAACCACCAAGGACAGAAAGGCTAGTAATCCTATATCTGGCATTATAATACAAGGCAATAAGTGTTATGATGGCCCAAGCAAATGAAAACGGAGTGGAGCATGCTGTATACTATTTGAGTAAGAAGCTGTTGCTCTATGAAATGAAATATGACTTCGTACAAAAAACATGTTTAGCCATGATATAGGCAACCAGGAAATTCCGGCATTATTTCCAGTCGTACAAAGTCCAGGTAGTAGTAAAAGTGGATCCTCTGTGACATTTATTTTAAGCACCGGTGTTAATTAGAAAGTTGGCAAAATGGCTGGTCCTCCTTACTGAGTTTGACATCCAGTATGTGACCAAGAAGGTAATCAAGGGTAAAGAAGTGGTTGAGTTCTTAGCATTGAGCCCAATTGAAGAATAAAAATCTTGGGCGTTTGACTTCCTGAATGAGAGTCTGAACCTGATTGAAGTACAAAGGTGGAGGTTGTACTTTGATTGAGCTATGAACAACAAAAGATCCAGAATTGGTACATTCTTGATTACTCATGAGGGAGAAAACATACCATTGGCCAAAAGACTTGACTTTTGGGCCACGAACAACATAATGGAGTATGAAGCTATATCTTTGGGCTAGAAGTAGCAGTTGCGGTTGTGCAATAAAAATAGCAGTGTTTGGGGATTCAATATTGATAATCAATCAAGCCACTAAAGAATAGGAAGTTAGAGATAAGAAGATGAAGCCTTATGCTGAGTACCTTTAAGCAATAAAAACCAGATTCCAGAAATATTTTTATGCTCGCACCTCGAGAAGAAAACTAGATGACAGATGCATTAGCAACTCTCACATCCATGTGGAATAGTCCTAGAGGGGTTACCATGAAGCCTTTAGTGACAGTCAGAACTAGAATACCTTGCTACCAAGGAGAATAAGTGATGATGGTGTATGGACCGATTTAGAATCCTTGGTATTATAATGTAAAAAGTTCATTGACAAAAGAAAATAACACCCCCCCCCCCACAGAAGCACCTAGTAAACAGAAGCATGGCCTAAGAATGCTTTTTAGAAATTATACGAGTCGTGATGGTGTCCTCTATATACGAGCATTCTCAAGAGTTTTGCTTAGATGCCTCACTAAGGAAGAAGAAGTGAATATGATGAAGGAAGTACATACCGAAACTTGTGGACCCCATATGAATGGTTATGTGCTTTCACAGAAGTCAAAGACAAGGGTACTTCTGGGATTCCATGGATAGAGACTATATCAAGTTTGTCAAAAAATGCCATGAATGCTAGTTGCACAGAGACAAGATTCATTTGCCGCCATCAGAATTACACAACATGTCTTCACCTTGGCCATTCTCAGCATGGGGATAGACATTATTGGAGATATAAGGTCGAAGGTGTCAAATGGACACAAATACATCTTTGTGGCAGTAGAGTACTTCTTGAGATATGTTGAAGCAGTATCCTTCCTAGATTTTATTAATCAGAAGTTGATTCACAGATTTGGGTTGACACACCATATAGTCTCTGATAACGGGGTACAGTTTCAAAAGGCAACAGCTGAGTTGTTCCAAGAAATAAGGATTGAGCATCACAAGTCAACTTCTTACAGACCACAGACCAATGGGGCAGTAGAAGTAGCAAACAAGACCATCAAGAAGATCTTGTCTAAGATGGTGAAGACCTACAAAGACTAGGAGTCCAAATTACCCTTTGTTCTTATGGGGTATAATACAATGGTGAGAAGTGCTACTGGAATGACGCCCTACTCTTTGGTGTTTAGGGGCGAAGCTGTCTTGTCAATAGAGATGTAGATTAGATCACTAAGGGTTGCACTAGAAGCTGAGATTCTAAAGACCCAATGGGTTGACGCTTTGTATCATACTCATATTTATCAGCAACAGATCGTGAGAGCTTTCAATAAAGGGGTTAAGCCTAGACCAATTAAGGAGGGAGATTTGGTTTTGAAGTAGACTAGGCCTATCCCTTTGTAAATTCAAGCTCAATTGGGATGACCCATAACTGGTTAAGAAGATCCTACCGAAGGGTACCATGAAGCTATCTGATTGGAAGTCAACGAGTTCACTGAGCCCATCAACTTGGATAGGCTGAAGAAATACTATCTATAAAAAAGATAAAAAAATAAAAATAAAATCCCACTGGGGAGAAAAACCAAAAGGGCTGTCCAGGAAAAAATTAAGGAAAAATAAAAAATGTAATAATGACGTTAGGGAGAAAACCCAAAAGGCTGTCCAGGCAAAAAGTAGGGAAAACTAAAAAAAATTTTAACAATTCTGCTGGGGAGAAAACCTGAAAGGGTTGTCTAGGAAAAAGTTAGGGAACTTAGAAAAAAAGACAGTGTAAAATAGTCAATCATAATACCTGAAAGGGATGGTTGATAAAAACAGTAACATTGTATGCCATCAATAAAGTACTCTTTTGTAAAATTAATAAATGTAATAAAGTTTTTATTAGAGTTCATATCAAAACTTGTTTATGACTTGATTAATGACATTGCATGAAGCCTGAAAGCAATAATACATCAATTAAGTACATGTAAAACACTTATGAGACTTACATTAGTTTTCTTTTCTTTTTTTCTCCCTCTACCAGTTTGTCAACCTTCTTATGCTTTTAAAATGAACCCATCACTTTCTTCTGTAAATTCACCCAATCCTTGTATTCATCAGTTGTGGCCATGTTACTATCATACATAAGATCCCTTCTTACCTTTCTGTTCCCCCATTTTGTAGCAACCTTAGCCAAGAAAGCAGTACTGTGTGGTCCTGGGGTGAAATGAGGAAGATAACTTAGACTAGTCTTCCAAAGATGTACTAGCGGCATAACCTAGAAGGAGAATAGAAAAAGGCTCTGTGTAGGCTTGTAATGAAAACACAACCACTATAGAGCTCTGTATTGACATGATCAAGTCTCCATCATGGGCATAACCAAGTGATATCCTCATCTTTGAGTTTGGACATGAATGATCTCCACATTGCGATACCAAGGGGGGGGGGTGGTGAATTGGTGCGGAATTAGAAATTTAAAAAACTTTACAAGAATGGAGACAAATAGTTTATAGTGGTTCAGACACAACATGTCCTACATCCACTCTCCCAAGGACACACTTTGGGGTTCCAATATCCACCTAGGATAGAACTAATACTTTTATCAAAGTTAACTCACAACTTACTGTTTACCAAGGTTAACACCAAACCTTACAATGAGTTTTACCCAAGGCTCACTCACAAACCCTAGTGTTTACAAGGCTCACACCAAACCCAACCCTAGTGTTTCCCAATCCTCATAAGAATTGACACAAGTACAAGGTAGAAAGACCACTAAACCCAAGCAACTATTGCTAATGAGTTCTAACTACCCACAAATAATAAATTCACCAAGAATTTATTAAAAAGAAAGTTGAGAAAATTAATTGCAAGAGTTTGGCTATCCAAGAATATATGTGCTTGGTTGAGGCACATTTATGATAGGTATTTATAGCCAAAACACCTAAAACTAGATGTTAGAAACACCCCAAAAGTTTTCTCTAACAGATAGTAAAAACTGCATTTAATGCTCTGCAAGACGTCAGGTCAAGGGGGCGATCATACTCATCGCGGCTGTGATAAGCCTAGTCATAGGCGTGATTTATAGGTCACTTTGTCATTCCTTGATTCTACTTAGTGAAACTCATCCTACACACTTGGGAACTTGATTAAATACTTAATAAAGGTTGTTAAGCTCAAAATAAGTTAGATTAAAAGCTCTTAGTCCAACAATCTCCCCCTGCTTTAGTTTGATAACCAAGAAAAAATTTAAGGAACAAAAGTGTTAAACAAGTGTATGAATGAGTGGAATTGCTCCCCCTCAACTTGTGCAGCATTAAAAAACATTACCAGAGCAAGCAATATGCCACAAAGCCAAAAGGTTTTTTACACAAGTTTTAAGTTTTTACCAAATATGCTTTAAAGTTCAATTTTAAGTTCAAAGTTCATCTCAATCTTTAATCCAATCAATCCAAGCATGGTAAAGAACTAGGGAACTAAAGGAACCGGAGACTTCTCCCCCTTTGTCAAATCAAAAAAAAGGGTAAAGAATAAGATGATAAAAAGATAATAAACACAAGGGAAAAGTAATAAAGATAAGAGATAGAAACATTAAAGCTAAAAAAATAACACCAATTTCATTGATATAAACAATAAGTACAAAATGAAAAGACAAGAAAATAGATGTGGTGCTATGCATGAAGAATGAAAAACAATCACAATGGGCTAGTCACATTATGGTCACAAGGAGGAATGTCTAGCTTAACATGAATGGCTTTGATGTCCTCATGGATGGAGTTTATATCATCATCTTGTTCATCTATTCTTTGAGACAAGTGAGCAAGCCACTTATCTTGAGCATCCATCTTATCCAAAATATTTTGAAGCCTTTTGAGGACTTCATCTCTAAGAGTGACTATTTCTTCATCCCCCTAATCCTCTTCTTTACCTTCTTCCATAGTTTTAGCTCTCCTAGCTTCCTCTAAAGCCTTTCTCTTCTCTTCCTTTTCTTTCTCCTTCACTACATGAGTTACACCACCCAAGCACCTATAGGTACCATCTGCTTGTTTGGCCATAATCTTAGCTTTTTTCTCAAAGAAATCATTCTCATCAAGTCCTTTTGAAGTTCAAGTTGATGCATAAGAGGATAGGCTTGAGGAACTCTGAGATCAAACTCAAGGAAGTAGGCCAGTTGCGTGACATAAGAGGCAATAAGAACAACAGACCCTTTGGCTGTTATCAAACCCAATATGTGGTCAATGAAAAGATTGGTAGATTGGATGGGTTTGTTATTGATAGCAGAATGAAGAAAGAGAAGGTCTTTTTTGGTTATTTTATCATTGCCTTCCTTCTTGGCAAAGATAGTGTTCCCAATGACTTTGTGAAGCACACAATGGCCAAGGCTTTTGAGGTATTTGGAGAGGGTATGGCTGGTATAGAATTTTTTGGAGCACCCAATCTCTTGCCAAAACTCCTTCATATCAATGGTGCTCTCGATGAAGTTCATGATTCTAGTGGAGAGGAACCCAAAGCAACCATTCCACATAGCCACGGGAAAGATAAAAGGCTTTCCAAAGAGTTTGCACTGACAGACATAAAACCCATGATCCTTCTCAACATTCTTGTTGAGTTTGAAGGTTGCAAGGAACTCAAGGGTTAGGTTCCTATATCCATTACACTTGGGTCTAGCAAACTCAATCCATCCCAAGGTTTTTAAATACCCTTCAACCTCCTCTTGATCATTTAAGACTTGAAGGGTTTTGATGGTAATCTTTCTAGTCTCAAGGAAGTCTTTTCCATCGAGCCTTTGCATTTCCACCTTGCCCTCATCATCTAGCACATACCAAAGGGTTCTTTGTTATGTTGATAGAGGAAGAGGTGCTTGAGGTCATTGTTCAGGCTGTGTTGGAGGGCTTTTTGTAGTTTGGGAGTGGTTTTTGTGGTTTGCTTTAGAGTAGGTTTTGGGGTTGCTTTTGAAGTGGTTTTGGGAGGATTTTATTTGGTGGCTTTGGCACATTTTTGAGCGCCAGATGATTACCCTTGAGATGGCTTAGGCATCATGTCCCCAAGTGGTTTGTCCTTTTCATCCGACCCAATAAACCTTATTTTCTTCTATGGATGTTTTTCTAAGTCATCAACAAGTCCCCTTTGTGAATTTTGCTTCTTGCCCATTGTGGTTTGCTGTATGAATGCAGAGAAAGGAAAGAAAGAGCAAAGAAAGAAGGAAGCTTTAAGGCTTGAGAGGGAGGAGTAGAAAAGAAAACTAATACTAAAAGCCTTAAAACTTAGTAAAAAAGAAGTAAACTTTCATCCATAGGCATAGAAGGGGTTATATAAGCATGTATGGATCCCCTTGTGGCTGAAAAAGTTGAAAAAAATAGAAACTAGACATTTTTTGAACGTTCAGAAACAGCTAGTAATGGCCATATTTTTTGAATTTTGAACACGGATCGTGGGCATGATGAAGGCCATCACCCCCGCGAGCTTTCAAAAACTGAAAAAGTACTGAAACTTGTATTTGATCATGACTGCGATACAGAGCATCCCATCCACGATCAAAGAAATAGAAGGTTTTGGAAAAATCCTATGAAAATCCATCAGTCATCATGGAAACGATTGGGGTAATCACGGCCGCGATGCTTGTGTTTTTGGAAAAGATTTGTTTTGGATCTTGGCCGTGATAATGGAGTCATGGCCACAATCCATGGGTAAAAACCTTTAAACTTTGGTCGTGTTGGTGATAAGAGCCATCACCCATGAGAGTCATCATGGGAGCGACGTAAGTTCTAATAAGTTTTTTGAGAATCCTTAAAAAAATTTGAGTTTGGTCGTGACTGCAAGAGCATTGCTCGTGGATGTGATCAATGAAATAGAAGCCTTTAAAAAAACTTTGAGCATTCATCATGACTGAGAGGCGAAGCGTCACCTCTGAGATTTACTGGTCAGAAAGAAAATGAGAGATTTAGATAGAAAACTTAACATTTTCAAAGCCAAGGGGTTCCATTGTTTAATATATGACTATAAATGATTCATTAGGATTATTTGACAAATCCAAGGTACTCATTTTAAGTCTATGCATATGAATTAGGATACAACCAAACTTTAAAACCATAAAATCAAAAGGTGCTTCCATCAAGCATCCCTAGCTCACTCTTAATGAAGTTCATGAGTTCTTTATTAAGAGGTTTTATGACAATATCAGCAAGTTGGTTAGTTGTGTCAATAAATTCTAACATAACGTCTCCTTTTTGCACAGGATCTTTTAAAAAGTGATGTCTAATGTGTGCTTGCTCCTAGAGTTTTATTTGAGAGATTAATGGCACTAGTATTGTCACATTTGATGGAAATACGTTCTATACTTAGTCCATAATTTTTCAATTATTGTTTCATCCACAACATTTGTGATCCACAATAACCTGCCATTACATATTTGACTCCCGCGGTTGACAAAGCAACACTAACTTATTTCTTACAGCACCAAGAAACTAGGCAATTACCAAGTAGTTGACATGTACTAGAAGTACTCTTCCTATCTATCAAACTACAAGCGTAATCAAAATTCGAGTATGCAACTAGGTCAAAAGTAACAGTCTTAGGGTACCATAGTCCTAGATGCATTATGCCATGCAAATACTTTAAAATTCTTTTGACGGCATGCAAATGAGACTCTTTAGGACATGCTTGAAAACATGCACACAAACAAGTAGCACACATTATATCAGGTCTACTAGATGTAAGATAAAGA
>CANYLF010457385.1:0-16847 GCA_948193215.1 Bocquillonia castaneifolia
TGGGTAAATTACACAATATTAAAACAACTTATTTATTACATATTTTTTAGACAAAGGAAATTGGATTTTAATTTTAATTTTCCAAAATGAAAATAAAAGTATTTTGGGAATGCTTTAATTTCCAGATTCCTATCATTTACCTGAACAAAATATTAAATCAATAAAAGGAAAATTATTATTTATTATCATTACCTATTAAAAAAAAATATTTTAGCTATTAATATATATAGTTAATAAAATGAAATTGGGTATCTACAAGCACAATAAGGAAAAAGCAAATCCTTTTGAGAAATTTTATCATTACCTTCCTTTTTGGCAAAGACAGAATTGGTAATGATCTTGTGGAGAATGAAATAGGGTAGAGTCTTTAAATGTTTGGCTTAAGAGTGTGAAGCTCTAAATCTTTGAGTACAACCAATCTCCCTCCAAAATTCTTGAATATCCATAGTAGATTCATTGAAGTTGGAGATGCCAATAGGAGAGAAACCAAAGCATTCATCTAATTGTTGTTTCTTCATGGTGAGTTTCTTCTCAAACAACTTAAATGACATCCCATAGAGCCCTAAATCTCCACTTAATTTCTTGTTGACAGTCAAGGAAGAGAGAAATTCATAGGTGAGATTCTTGTACCTCGGATAAGTGGGTCTTGCAAACTTTATGAAGGAGATGTTTTTCAACAGTTGTTCCATCTCATCCTTCACCTCAAGCATACCTATGGAGGCCACTCCAATGCTTCTAGTCTCTAAAAACTCTCTAGACTTCAAAGATCGGCACCTCACTTTCTCATCAACACTTAAGATCTTAAAAATCTACTCAAGAGGAGTCAGAGTGGTTGTGGTTGCTTGTTGTTATTGTTGTTGCTGTTGTTGGGTCTGAGTTTGACGAGTTTGGGGAGTAGAACTAGGATCTTGAATGGTAATGCCGGTTCTAGATCTTTTTAGATGAGGAGGAGGAGGTAATTCTCTCATTTTTCCTTTGCCTTTTTCACCTCTAGTAGTCGTTTTGCCTATGGTTAATGTATGAAAATAGTTTATGCACAAGAAAAATGAAGTTCAAAGCACTAAAGAATGGGGAGTAGAAAATAAAATAGCTCTAATGCTTTGAAATCAAGAAGAAATGGTTGTAAACCCATTAACATATGCATATAGGGTATTTATAAGCATGCTCATAAATCCGTCAAAAATTCAAAAAATCTTGAATCTAGCCCTTTTCCAACGGTGAGAAACGATTATAGTTTTTCAGAAAACTGTCAATGTCGCGGGCGCGATTATAAGACAAAACTGATATCGCGGCCGCTGTTTGTCATAACGGTTGAAAAATTCAAAAATATTCAAGTATCGCATGCACGATTGACTGTATCGCGAGCGTGATTTAAGATATTAGAAAACTCAAAAAATTACTTTTTTGTTTAGTTATATCGCGGGGGTGATTTGGGAATCACGTTTACGAGATTAAATACATAAATTTTAATAAAAACCTTTAACCATATCGCAGGGGTGATTTGTGGATCGCGTCTGCGATTTGAGATACAGAAAATAAGTATAAATCTTGTACATATCGTGGGGGCGATTTGGATATCGCGTCCGCGATTTACGAGTCAAAAACATATTTTGAATGGAAATCAAGTATAAAACACATTTTTGAGTCTTAGATGAGTTCCAAGTTTATTTTATGACTTTGAATTAATCCCTAGAATTCACAAAATACAAATTTTAAGGATATAATTCATGTCTTAGCATATGTATAAAGAAATTCACATAAAAATAATAAAACTTAAAGAGAGCTTCCATATAGCATCCCTAGTTCTCTCTTAATGAAGTTCATGCATTCTTCATCTAAAGGTTTTGTGAAAATATCAGCCAATTGGTTTGCTGTATCAATAAATTCTAATACAACATCACCTTTTTGCACATGATCTCTTAAAAAATGATGTCTAATATCTATATGCTTACTCTTAGAGTGTTGAATTGGGTTCTTTGAGAGATTTATTACACTAGTATTATCACATTTGATGGGAATGTGATCAATAATCAATCCATAATCTCTCAATTGTTGTTGCATCCATAAAACTTATGATCCACAACAACCTGCGGCTACGTATTCAGTTTCGGCGGTTGACAAAGCAACACTAACTTGTTTCTTTGAACACCAAGAAACTAAGCAATTTCCAAGTAGTTGACAGGTACCGGATGTACTTTTTCTATCCATCAAACTACCGGTATAATCTGAATTCGAGTATGCAACTAAATCAAAAGAAACACTCTTAGGATACCATAGTCCTAAATGCATTGTGCTATGCAAATATTTTAAAATTCTTTTGAAGGCATGTAAATGAGATTCTTTATGACATGCTTGAAAATGAGCACATAAACATAATATAGAGTCTAGACGAAGTTAAATAAAGAAGTGATTCGATCATACCTCTATCTTTCTTTTCATTTACACTCTTACCCTTTTCATCCTTGTCCAATTTTACTGTAGTGCTCATGGGGGTCTTGCTTGTCTTGCATCCTTCCATGCTAAATCTTTTGATCAATTCTTTGGTATATTTGGCTTGATTGATAAAGATCCCTTCCTTGCCTTGCTTGATTTGAAGTCCTAGGAAGAACTTGAGCTCACTCATCATGCTCATTTCAAATTCCCTAGTCATATACTTATACTTAGCAAATTATTGACAAAGATGTTCATTAGTAGCACCAAATATGATATCATCAACATAAATTTGGACAATGAGCATATCATGTTTATGTCTTTTTATGAAGAGAGTAGTGTCAACCTTCCCCTTTTCAAAACTATTTTTACAAAGAAATGAACTAAGCCTTTCATACCAAGCTCTAGGAGCTTGTTTTAAACCATACAAGGCTTTAGTTAGTTTGAAAACATGGTTAGGCAAATCAAAACATTCAAAGCCGGGAGGTTGTTCAACATACACTTCCTCTTCAATGAAACTATTTAGACAAGAACTTTTAACATCCATTTGAAAGAGTTTAAAATCCATGAATGATGCAAATGCTAAAAGAATCCCAATGGTTTCCAATCTTGCAACGGGTGCAAATGTCTCATCATAGTCAATGCATTCCTCTTGGTTATACCCTTTGCCAACAAATCGGGCTTTGTTTCTAGTGACTTGACCTTGCTTATCCAATTTGTTCCTAAACACCCATTTAGTACCAATAATTGGATGATCCTTAGGTCTAGGTACTAAGTTCCGAACCTACTTCTGAACCTTATTCCTCTCAAATTGATTGAGTTCTTCTTGCATAGCAAGTACCCAACTCTCCTCTTTGAGTGCCTCATCAACATTCTTAGGCTCAATTTAAGAAAGGAATGCAAGATTAGAATCTAAGAGTTTAAGTTGGTTTCGAGTACGTACACCCTTAGAGGTCTTACCAATAATGTTGTCCCTGGGATGATCCTTAGTAAATTTTCAATTTCTTGGAAGATTTCTATGCACTTGTTGGTGATCCATATGTGCTTGATCATCTCACGAGTTTTCTAATGCATGTTGTTCTTGTGATTCATCATCCTTGTTAAGCTCCTTTCCACTTTGAGGTTCATCTTCTCCGATGTTGAGATTTTAAATATTACCTACATCTTCATCACAAGAAACACTACCTTTCATAAGATCAAGTTTACTAAATTCATCAAAGGTAACATGCATGGACTCTTCAACAACTAGAATTCTTTTATTAAAGACTCTGTAAGCTTTGCTTGAATTGGAATAGCCTAAGAAGACTCCTTCATCCGTTTTGGATGCAAATTTCCTAAGATAATCCTTGGTATTAAGAATGTAACACTTATAACCAAACACTCTAAAATATGAAATATTGGGTGTTTTACCATTCCATAACTCATAAGATGTTTTGTTCAAAATAGGTCTTTTAGAAACTCGATTCAAAATGTAACATGATGTATTGATGGCCTCCACCCAAAAATAAGTTGGTAAACTATATTCATTAAGCATTGATCTAGCCATCTCAATCAATGTATGATTTTTCCTTTCTACAACACCATTTTATTGAGGAGTTCTTGGACATGAAAAATTATGAGAAATACCTCTTTTAGAACAAAAATTTTCAAAAGCTTCATTTTTAAATTATTTTTCATGATCGCTCCTCAAGGAAGTTATAAAATATCCTTTTTCATTTTGAACACATTTTGCAAAACATTTAAAAGTTTCAAAAGCATCACTCTTATGAGTAAGGAATGCATCCCAACAAAACCTAGAGTAGTCATCAACAATGACATAGGTGTAGTGTTTTCCATTCAAACTAGCTACTCGTGAAGGTCCAACCAAATCCATATGAAGTAATTCAAGTGGTCTAGAAGTACTTACTTGGTTCTTTGGCTTGAAGGAAGATTTAGCTTGTTTTCCCTTTTGACAAGTTCCACATATCTTATCTTTGGAGAATTTGATTTTTGGTAAGTCTCTTACAAGCTCCCCCTTACTTAGGCTATCAATTAAATCCGTACTAGCATGCCCAAGTCTTCTATGCCAAAGCAAAGCATCATTGCTCATAGACACAAGACACTTCACATTTTGGTTAGTTAGGTTGTACAGGTCAATCGTGTAGACATTGTTGGATCTTTTGCCTTTGAATACTACTTTGTCATCCAAAGATTTGGTGACTAGGAAAGTATTTAAATCAAAAGTGACTTTGAAACCTTTGTTATACGATTGACTTATACTAAGAAGATTATGCTTTAAACCATCAACTAAAAGTACATTTTCAATACAAGTAGAGGAATCCTTACCAATGGTTCCAATGCCAATTATCTTACCTTTGGCATTATCACCAAATGTTGGCAATCCACCCTTTATCATCTCTAATTTAGAGAAGAGACTCTTATCACCGGTCATGTGCTTGGAGCATCCACTATCAAGATACCATTCACTTGCTCCAATTGAGGTTTTCAAGCATACCTATAAAAGAAAGTTAATTCTTTATTTTAGGTACCCAAACAAGTTTGGGTCCTTGAGGGTTAGCATTAACAAAAGTACCTAAGCCAAGTTGCTCCCTCCTAACATGGTAAAACACATTAATGTGTCCATGTTTCATGCAATAATGACATTGAACATTAGGAAAGGAGGTCCTTTTGCTTTGTGTGATGTTTCTTAGGAGTTTGGCCTTTAGGAATTAGCTTACCTTTAGGTTTGCTTTGAAGCTTGCCTTGTAGCTTCCCTATGGGTTTGCCTTAAGAGGAGTTAGTCCTCTTGGCTAATGAGCCATTTAATGGCTTGTCTCCTTGCTTAGACTTAGGCTTCCGACCCTTGGTCTTAGTAACATCAACACTAGAAGTTTGTGGTGGTGATGATGATTTAACAAATGTGGTACTTGAAGTCCCATAAGATGTTGAGCATTCATTGAATCCTAAGCCATGTCTTACAAGGGGAGGTCTTTGTGACACCAATAAGGTATCAAGATTCTCCTTGCCCTTATGGAACTTGAAAATGGATTCTTTCAATTCTTTTACTTCACATTTCAATGTGTCATTCTCTTTTGCAAGAGTCTCCATTGAAGAGAGTTTGAATTGAGTTACAAGTAGTTGATCTTTAAGCTCTCATTGGGAAAGTTTAAGTGCCTCTACTTGAGCTCTTAATTCTATAATTTCCATATTACTTACCTCACAAAGTTTTTTAGCTTCAATCTTTTCACATTGGAGGCGAGTACATTGGGAGTTAAGTTCTTTGATCAGTTCAATAGGATCATCATCATCAGTATCATCATCACTATCACAATCAGAAGTATAAGAAGGAAAAATAAGTAAGCAAGAAATATTTACCTCACTAGAAGAGTCCTCAATGGCCATGAATGCAAGATTGGCGGTTTCATCCTCACTCTCATCTTCGCTTTCATCATCTTCTTGTGAAGAGGATGAGGATTGATCATTTTCATCCCATCCGACACTAAAGCATTTCTTGTGCCTTCCTTTGAGGGTAGGACAATCCAGTTTGATGTGCCTTTTTTTTCCACATTTAAAGCATTTCACCAAGGAGCCACTCTTCTTGAAGCTTTCTTTATTCTTCCTTCTATCCTTGCTTTTGCTAGTTGACCCTTTTCTTTCTTGAATCATCCTTATCACTCTCTTGGAGAGTAATACTAATTGTTCTTCATTGGGGCCACCCTTTCCTTCTTCATTTTTGCTTTCTACATGTTTTTCTTGAGAGGCTTTAAAGGCAATTGTTTTCTTCTTCTCCTCTTTCCTCTCAATTGCTTCTAGCTTTTTATCTTCATCATAGTTCATCTCATAAATTAATAAACTACCTATGAGTTCATCGGTTCTCATGGTGGAGAGATTTTTGGAGTCTTCAAGTGAAGCAATCTTAGCCTCAAACTTCTTCCTAGGCAAAGACCTAAGAATTTTCTTGTTGACTTCACATGAATTATAAATTTTGCCAAGTTTCCTTAGTCCTTCCACCAAAGCTAGAAGTCGGTTGGTGAGTGAGGTGACATTCTTATCGGCTAACCTTTTAAAGGTTTCATATTGATAAACAAGAGATTCAATCCTCTTGTTCTTCACATCCGTTGTGCCTTCATGATAGTTTCCAATGTTGTCCATATGGCATGGGCAGTAGTACAATGAAGTACTCTAGCATACTCTTCTTTAGATAAAGAACTAAGAAGAATAGACATAGCTTTATGGTTCTTACCGTTGCTCTTTCGATGTGCATCCACCCAATCCTTTCTGTCAAGCATTGTTGTCACCTCGCCTGCTGTTGTGGTTGGTGGAGTCCATTCTACTAGAACTTAATCCCAAACATCGAGTTGGTCACTATCCAAATAACATTGCATAAGCAATTTCTATTAAGGATAGTCACTTCCATCGAAGTAAGGTCTCAAGCTTCCAAAGCCATCACCCGACATCTCTAATGATTTTCAAGCTCCCATTTAAGGTATATATGAGCTGTAAGGTTCTGATACCAATTGAAATACACAAGAAGGGTGGGGGGGGGGGGGGGGGGGGGGGGGTGAAATGGTGCGAAATTAAAAAATTAAAAATTGCTATGGAGAATGGATAGAAATTTATAGTGGTTTGGTCCAACTCTTGACCTATGTCCACTTCTCTCAAAGACACTCTTTGGGGTTCCACTACTAAAAATGGATTACAAGGAGATTTAACAAGCTATCTCTAACCTTTACAATGTGATATTTCAAAGGCTATCTTATGACCTTTACAATGAAGATTTCACAGGCTATCTTCAACCTTTACAAAGAGAATTCTAAGGCTCTCTCTAAACCTAAACAATGAGTTTTACCCAATGCTCACTCACAAACCCTAGTGTTTACAAGGCTAACGCCAAACCTAGTGTTTACAAGGCTAACACCAAACCTAACCCAAGTGTTTCCCAATCCTCACAAAGATTGACACTTGTACAAGGTATGAAGATCACTCAACCTAAGCAATAAATGCTTTAGAGTTCTAACTACGCACACACAATAAATTCTCAAAGAATTTATTTACAAAGAATCATGAAAAATTAATTTGCAATAGTTTTGGCTATCTAAGAATGTGTGTTAAGTCTAAACTAATTAAGTGGGGTATTTATAGCCATTAACCCTAAAACTACCTGTTAGAAACAAAACTAGGTGTGTTTCCAACGGATAGAAGATTTTGAAACAAAAGTCATGATTACCATGAATCGTGGGCGCGAAACCATGGTTGCGGATGTGGAGTTTGAAATATCTTCCAATGCTCATGTTGACCAGGAAATCGCGAGGGCAATTTCACATTTCACAGGCATGAAATGATCATTCAAAAAATACCTTGCAACGTGCCTTCTGTTTCCTTATATCATGGGTGTGATTTTACCAATCATGAGCGCGATCCAATGATCTTGACAATGTGTTGAAAAGTGCCTTCTGTTGTCAAAAATCTTGGGGGCGATTTCATTACTTGCAGGCACGATCTAATGGTATAGATAATGTCTTTGAAAGGTGCTTTCTGTTGTCTGAAATCATGGGGGCGATTTCATTACTCGCTGGCATGATTAGGAGAGGCAGTGGCTTTGCATTTTGACCTAAAAATGTGCCTTATATCATGGGGGCGATTTCCATTTTGTGGGCACTGTGTGATATGGTCGTGGGGATGAAATCCATATTACAGGAGTGAAATAATGCCACTGGCACAATCTCCATTATCGCGGGGGTGATTTATAAGTCATTTCCCAAACTTGTCTTTTTGCTCAAGTATCTTCAACGATTTTCAACCTACACACTTAGAAGCTTTATTAAACATTAAATTAATGTTTTTAAGCTCAAAATAAGATGAATTAGTCCCACCAAGGTTGACAGTATATTTTATCTATATTTGTTAGTATAATGGATCAAAGGCTCGCTGCGGATTCCAATGGCATACCGCTTTCTCGTTCCCTAGCACCGGTCATGTAACCCAGGTTTAGGTCATTACAAAGTTGGTATCAGAGCTTATGGTTATATATATTTATAATATGAATTCTGTAAAGTGTCTAAGTCTTTCTTGAAACTACTACAGCATAGGATCCGTATTTATCCTTATCAAGTCTTCCTTGCTTTTAGATTTCAGCGTTTTGTTAGAAATTATATTGTTGTTATAGTATATGTGTTTTATTTTCAGAATGCAGCCTAAAAGATGTAGAAATGTACAACAACCACAGGCTGATCAAGAAGATGATGTTGTTTCACAGTAGGGGGAAATTCTTCTTGATCAGGAGGAACCTGAACAGCCTAGACATAGAGGTAGACTGAGAAATTAAAGGAGGCACCAATGCTCCCAGGATGAACCTAAACATGATGAAATACCCGAACAGCTGGCACAGGGATTTGTAGGAGTAGACCCGGCTACCTTAGAGGCTATAACTAGGGGGATTGCTTAGGCTTTTTAGCAGCCTAGACATATGTCTGATTTGCAAGCAATTAACACTTTTGCCAGGTCGTTCAAAGTGCCTTTTGATGGGGCAGGAGATCCTTTACATTTCTTGAATGTGTTGAGAAATCGGGTGAATTTTGGAGCAAATAATGTTCAGAGGATGAGGATGGCGGAAACTTGTATGGAGAGAGAGAGGCTCTGGATTGGTTCAATGCTGCTATCAGACCAGTTACACAAACCATCACCTATAAGGAATTTGAGAGAAGGTTTGAACAACATTACATTCATTTACCTCATCAGACGCAGCATAGGGCTCAACTTATGAATATCTCTAGGGGGAGAGATGAGATCATGACTATTTACACTAACAGGTTTCAGAGGTTGACCAGATTTGCAGGCTCAGTAGCCTAAGATTAGGAACAGTTGATACACCTGTATATGGCAGGACTAGGCCTAGAGTATGCCAGTATGAGAAGTCAGGGCCAGAATTTGGATTCTATGTATGTAGAGGCTGTGTCTATTGAGCAGAGGCTTATGAGAACCCATACAGGACCTGGATCTTTTAGTTCTGGTAGTTCTAGATCCAAGAGTCAGAGCAGTGGATATAGAGGACAGTTTAACACAGGTATGTAGCAATCCCAGGTGACTTTTTAGGTAGGGTCTGGTGGAGGTCAGACTGGTTATGGTCAGTGGGGGTCGACTAAGCGAATTCCCTCAACTTCTCATAAGCATGGTAGGGGAAGGCATGGTAGGGGTGGATATAACAGTTCATTCTTTAGAACTGGTAGCAGCAATAGTGGACAGAGTGCCAGTTACGACAGTGCTAGTTATAGCAGTTCTAGTTTCGGCCCTAGTTCTTGTCAAAATTATGGAAGGGTCCATCAAGGACCATGTCATCTGGTCCCAAATGCATGTTACAGGTGTGGACAGCCAGGACATTATGCGAGGCATTATCCGATTTATCCTTCCTTGAACCAGGCTCGATTTCATCTAGCTTCTACAGCTTCTAGTGTGGCTCAACTGCCACTACCACCATATCCTTAGTACCCTACTCCCTTCCAGGGAGGACCTTATCAGGCGGGCCCTTCTCATGGCAGATTTTAGATGACCGGCCAACAGGGCTGAGAGTTTAGGGGAAGAAATGGAGGCAGATTTGGTGGTAGAGCAGGTGGTAGAGGCATGGTGCAGGCATCTACCTCATAGCAGGGTGAAGACTAGGCTAGGGTTTTCACGCTTACTCCACAGGATGCTCAGACTTCGAATGTAGTGGTAGCATGTACTATTTCAGTGTGTGGTACAGATGCTTTTATCTTATTTGATCCTGGTGCCACCCATTCTTTTATTTCTCCTACATTTGCATTGAGGGTTAACTATAGAGGGACTAGGATGTTGACTCCATTGTTAGTGGCACTCTATTGACTGAGGTCTTGGTCACTAATATCATTTTTCTAATGCACTTTGTAAAAATTAAAGATAAAGAAATGATGGCAGAGTTGATACTACTAGATGTGATGGATTTTGATGTAATTCTGGGAATGGATTAGCCATCCCAACATTATGCTACCGCAGATTGCAGAAGAAAAGAAGTGATATTCAAAATGTGAAAGGCCTCAGAACCTAATTTCTGCTATTACTACTAGAAAGTTGACTAGATGGGGATGTCAAGGATTCTTAGCAGTGGTTAGAGACACGACAGTAACAGCCAAAGTTGTAAGTGAAGTTCCTATTGTTTGTGAGTACCTGATGTGTTTCCAAAGGAGTTACCAGGGTTACCACCTGATAGGGAGATAGAGTTTTATGTTGATATGATTTTGGGAATCGCTCCTATATCTACCTCCGTATCGGATGACTCCAGTAGTGTTAAAGGAGCTTAAGGAGTAGTTACATGAGTTGATGGATAATGGTTTCATTAGGACTAATATTTCTCCTTAGGGCTCACCTGTCTTGTTCGTAAAGAAGAAGGATGGTACACTCAGACTCTGTATTGATTACAGAGAGTTGAATAAAGTGACGATCAAGAACAGATATCCTTTGCCATGAATTGATGATCTGTTTGATTAGCTTCAGGGAGTCTAGTGTTTTTCTAAGATCAACTTAAGGTCGGGATATCATCAGTTGAGGATCAGGGAAATAGATATTCTTAAGACACCGTTCCATAGCAGATATGGTCACTATGAATACTTAGTGATGTCCATTGGGCTGACTAATGCTCCTATAGTCTTTATGGACTTGATGAACAGGGTATTCAGACCATTTTTGGACAAATTTATGATCATCTTTATTAATGATATTTTGGTGTATTCGAGGAGTGCAGAGGAACATGAACAACATTTGAGATTGGTGTTGGAGACTTTGAGAAGAGAGCAGTTATATGCTAAATTCTCAAAGTGTGAATTCTGGCTAGCCAATGTGGCTTTCTTGGGACACGTGGTGTCTAAAGAAGGTATACTGGTGGACCAAAGATGATTGAAGTAGTGTTAGATTGGCCTAGACCAACCACAATCACTGAGATCAAAAGTTTTTTTGGGTTTAGTAGGTTATTATAGAAGATTCATATAGGATTTCTCATGAATTGCAGCACCATTAACAAAGCTAACTCAAAAGAATGTCAGATTTGAGTGGAATGAAGCTTGTGAGAATAGTTTTCAGCTATTGAAGGAAAGGTTGACAACCGCACCTGTGTTGACTTTACCTTCTGGAGTTAATGGCTTTGCCGTGTATTGTGATGCTTTATGAGTGGGGTTAGGATGTGTGTTGATGCATAATGGACGAGTAGTAGCTTATACTTTTAGACAGTTGAGGAATCATGTGAAGAATTACCCTACCCATGATTTAGAGTTAGCAACAGTGATATTTGCATTGAAGATTTGGAGAAATTATCTGTATGGTGTACCCTGTGAGATATATACGGATCATAAAAGCTTGAAGTATATATTTCAATAGAGTAACCTGAATATGAGGCAGGTTAGGTGGTTGGAGTTGCTGAAGGATTATGATTGTTCAATTTTGTATCATCCTGGGAAAGTGAATGTGGTAGTAGATACTTTAAGAAGAAAATCAGTTGGAAGTCTTGCTCATATTAGTGTACAGAGGTGATCTTTATACAAAGAGATAGATTAATTGTTTGATCAAGGTTTGCAGTGGTGGTTAGACAAATTTGGATGTTTATTAGCACAGTTCAGAGTTAGATCTATGTATGTAGACAGAGTGAAGGAAGCTTAGTTGTGGGACCTAGAGTTACAGAAGATTTTCATATTGATGCAACAAGGTGCAATTGAAGAGTTTAAAATTGATGGTGAAGGTATATTGAGAATGAGTAATAGGGTGTGTATTCCAAAGGTTGATGATCTGCAGAAGGAAATAATGGAAGAAGCACATTATACACCTTATAGTGAGCATCCCGGTGCAACCAAAATGTATCATGACTTAAAAAGCATGTATTGGTGGAGTGGAATGAAGAAAGACATAGCAGACTTTGTGTCTAGATGCATGACGTGTCAAAAAGTGAAGTTAGAGCATCAGAGACCTTATGGTTTGTTACAGTCACTACCCATTCCTGAATGGAACTGGGACATGATCACTATGGATTTTGTGACTGGATTACCTCGTACTTGGAGTGGATTTAACTCGATTTGGGTTATTGTTGATAGATTGACCAATTTGGCTCACTTTTATACCTATGAAGAAGACCTATACTATACAGAAGTTAGCCGAGTTGTATATTTCTGAGATAGTACGATTGCACGGAGTTCTAGAGTCAATTGTCTCAGATAGAGATTCTAGTTTTACCTCGATGTTCTAGAGGGAATTACAATCAGCTTTGGAAACCAGATTGAATTTTAGCACATCTTTTCATCCACAGACAGACGGACATTCAGAGAGAACTTTACAGGCTTTGGAGGATATGCTACAAATGTGTACTATGGATTTTGGAGGATATTGGAATCTGAATATTCCATTGATAGAGTTTGCTTATAATAATAGTTATCATGCGAGTATTAAGATGACACCATTTGAAGCATTGTATGGTAGGAAGTGTAGGTCCCTATTGTGTTGGGATGTTAGTGAGAGACAACTGATTGGACCAGAAATGGTTCAAATCCCTTCAGAGAGGGTTCCATTAATATGACAGAGATTGAAGACTACATTCAGTAGATAGAAGAGCTATGCAGACCCGATGAGGAAGTATATTTCTTTTGATATTTGAGATTGGGTATTTTTGAAGGTTTCACCCATGAAAGGTGTAATGAGATTTGGTAAGAAAGGTAAATTAGCACCGAGGTACATTGGCCCATATCAGATTGAGTCTAGAGTTGGCGAGGTGGCATATAGATTAACTTTACCACCAGAGTTATCTAGAATCCATCCGGTGTTTCATGTGTCGATGCTAAGGAAGTACATTCCACACTCCTCACATATGATTTAGACTAATGACGTTGAGATTGGAGAGGATCTGAAATATGAGGAATACCTAGTGGCTATCATTGATCAGCAAGTGAGACAGCTACGATCCAAGTCGATCCCAATCTTAAAAGTGGTATGGAGAAACCACTCGATTGAGGACTGTACTTGGGAGTTAGAGCAGAACATGAGAGAGCATTTTCCTCACTTATTTCTACAGTAAGGTATGTTTTAAATTCAAGAACGAATTTTCTTAAGCTGGGGAGAATGTAATACCCCGTGAATTTCATCGTAATTTTCTCTAGATTAATTTATTTTAATTTGGGTTTAAATTATTTAGTCCGGAATTGAATTAATTTTTTGGAATTTAAATTAATTAGTTCGGGATTAAATTAATTGGTTTTAATCTTTAAATATTAAAAAGGGTAGTTCGGGAAGTTATTTTAATCTAATTTTCTACTTGAAAGTGTTTAAGTATTATACGAAGCCGTGGTTAAAATTTGAGATTAAATCGAGTTAAGAATAAAAAGTAATTAAAGAAAAGAACTTAATTAAAAATAGAAAACTTGTTTAATATATCCAATTCAGTTGCCAAGGACTTATTTGCCAAAAAAAACTTAAAAACTTATTACTTCTACAGTCCCACATTTTCTCTCGAGCTGCCATTGTAGCACCTGGAACTTCTCGCCATCGGTTACAGCATTTTCGGTCACCGTTGCCTTCAATTTTGGTGTCAAATTAAAGAGCTCAAAGAGACCTATCGATACATAACAATTTCAGCAGTTGTAGTCGACGGAAAAAGGAGATCGGAGCGTCGGAAGTTGACGCAAAAATGATCACCATCTTTCAAGCTCCTCTGATGGTTTTTTTGGCTGAATTGACTTCACAAACTTGTAGATCGTGAAAAGTATTGTGATTTAGGCTTTTGAATTGACTGATTTGGTGGCGAAACGACGGTGAACGTAGCTTTCTTCCTTATCGCCGGCGGTGACACTCCAAGGCTTGATTCGGCCAATTGGTGGAGGTTTTTGGAGTGTGAGTTGTGTAGATAGCCTACCCACTCCCTTATGAGCAGATTTGGAGGAGTTGGTGGCTTTCTGGCCACCACAAACGACTCACGTGCCACCGTTGTCAATCACTGTGGGCCCCACTCCAGTGAGCCTCCAACTTATTTTTATAAAATACTACAAATTATTTTGGACAACTTTTGTGAAGGCCCTATAGGCAAATAATGTATAGATTTTAAATTAAAAATTCTGGAAGTTATAATGCGGTGTATGGAAATCCCGGAAATGTGTGTTAAGTGTCTAATTTATGTGTTTAGGCTTTAACTATGTTGTTAGGATGTTAAATAAGTTATATTGGAATCGAATTAGTATTTAATTAAGTAAAATAGATCGGTCGAATAATTAATCGGACTGTAAACCAAATTAAGACTATAGACGTGTCAGACTGGTATAAAGGAAATTAATTGATATTGATGGACTTTCAATAAGTATAATTTAATAGATATAATGGTGTGATAAGTTCAATATAAAAATGATAAATAAAATATTATTCATTATTGATGTGATGTTTGTGATGATAAATCCGGGTATATTGGTAAGCCTGGTATGTGATGGTGAATATTGAAGTGTGTTTGTTTGCAGAAACGGGCTCTACTACGGTGGGGAGATATCTAATTTATGGAGGAAATGCTGCCGAAATTTTGCTAGAACTTTCTCGTAAAATGTGTCATTGGGTTTAAATGTTAGAAATATAAGTTACGATTACTGTTAGAAATAAGCCGATATATATACGATGCATTTATACATAATTCTAGAACTTCTAAGGAATTAAGATATTATTCATTTTCTGAGTCTTTATTATTATTTATATTCTGTAGATAATCAGAGAAGCCAAGGAGGGCCGAGTACGTCAGGAGTGCACGGAGGCGCCTATTCTACTTGTGAGTTAATTTCATATTTATGATATTACTCATAGAACTTACATTATTGTTTTATATATTGGTATTATATTTTTTATTATTAATATTATTATATATATTATTTATATATAATTATATTTTTCATCAAAGCATAATAGACATTAAGCATATGTGGCATTGGAAATTCATTATATATGTTTATATTATATATTTATTATGTATATGCTATGACGTGATGGAATGAATATATATATCTTTGATTCTGTGGTTATGGACGGAGGATAGTTATGGAACGAGCTACCTAGTGGGTGTCATCAGGCTGTGTGCACATAGGAGTCAGGTATGTATTTGGTTATGATCGTTAGATCGGGGTGTGCTCGGTGTCATGCTTGTGCACCAATTCTTTATTTATTTTTATTATTATCATTTGCTATGACTGTGGCGTGCTTAGTGTAGTGCTCGGGCAACAGCGTAGCAAAATCTGGGACATGCTTGGTGTAGTGCTCGGGCGCTAAACAGCTTATGGATTAAGAGAATGATATTGGAATAAGAGAACCATATATGGTTATGGGGTAGAAGGTTACTAAGGGTTCTGCCTCAATCCTCCTACTTGATTGTTATGCCTATTGTATTCATCGGAATGTTATATGTATATGATATTACACATACACACATACATGCGTACACACACACACACACACATACATATATACATATACATATTATGTATGTTGCTTGCGGCTTAGGTTGCATTTCATAAATATGTGATTGATTCACTCAGTGAGGTTTTACTCCCCTCAACCCATTTTTTTTTCAGGATTTCTTTCAGACCTCTTACGTTGAGTCACTATGCCGGATTCCTACTTCACCGGCCACTCGACGTATGTTTTATTTTCTGTATTTGTGTGGTTTTCCATCTAGAGTTGCAGTAGAACTCTTTGGCTTGGGTTTGAATAAAAATGTTGTCTGTCAATACTTATTTTATAAATATTATGTTGTGTAATAATGATTATGAATATTGTGAGTTGTGTGATGTGTGAGATTCCAGCTCAGTATGTTGGATATTATATTATACTGAGTTTGAGATGATAATTATATATGCGGAGTGTTTTATATATTGGATTGGTATATTTTATCTATATTTGTTAGTATAATGGATCAAAGGCTTGCTACGGGTTTCGGTAGCATATCGCTTTCCCGTTCCCTAGCGACAGTCATATAACCCGGGTTTGGATCGTGACATAAACCCTTAAACTAAGAAAAATGGTACCAATAAACCCTAAATTCTATTGATGTTAAGCTCAAGATGTTAGACAATTATAAAGATACAAAATAAACCCTTCATTTTTTCAAAAATCTCAATTAATTTTTTTAAGTTAAAAAAAAAGTAAGAATCACATTCTAATAATATTAAATTAAATTATTTATTCATTGATTTAATGAAAATTATATTAGTTATTTAAATATTACACTAACATTAATACTATTCTCATCATATTGATTATTTTTCTTTTAATTTTTATAAAAATTTATATCCACTCACAATATTAGTTAGCAAATAGTCTATTTTTACGTTACTGTCACATGTATTTTATTGCTCCTTTTTTGTCCTAAAAAATCAATCAAAAATAAATAAATAATGATATAAATTAATTTAAAAAGAATAATATTA
>CANYLF010457435.1:0-14164 GCA_948193215.1 Bocquillonia castaneifolia
TTGGTAGAAAATCATTTCCCCATCCATTTCTTTTAAGGTTGAATGTATTTTATTTATTTTTATGTTTTATTAAATGTTTTGTAATAATTTATATAGTCCATTTAATATCTCATTTTATTAGATTTAATTAATTAATGTGCAAACTTTAACTAAATAATTAGGATATAAAATGTGTAGAAACTAATTTTTTTATATATTTTGTATGTAATAAATTAGGAATAAATATTTGGTAAGAAATTGTAAATAAAATAAGTAGAAAATAATATTTTGGTATGCTTTCCATGTAATTAATTAGGACTAACGGATCGGACTTAATGTTAAAATGGGATTAGAAACAATTAGGGATCATCTTTCATTGTTAAATTTATTATAAATTTGTGTGCAATTTAATTGTATTTGTTGTTATATACTTTCCCTCACATGTTGCCTGTTAAAATAAGAAATTAATAATTTCACGTGGTAATTAAATAATAAAATGCGCTTTATGTGATGCTTATTCCAAACCTAGAATTGTCTAGGTGATGACGATGAGTATTCTTTTAAAGGGAATTGAGTTGTTCATCACATTATAAAAGGCAATCCCGAACCAACTCGGGTAGCGACTCCTCATTCTCCGTTACGCCTTAACAAGGCTAATGCGTGTTCCCTAACTTTAAATAGTGACAGTGTCGTGGTCGCTAGAGTCTGGGTGCTTAGGCCGAAAACCCCTCTGTCCACAATTATATTGATATGATATATTACCTATGGATGATATTGGGTATGCGTTGGATGATTATTGTCTTGTGAAGCTCCAGCTTGTTAGGCTGGCTATCTATTTATATACATTGGACTTTTATAGACTCTATATGTTTGTTAATTATTATTATTATTAACAGGTTGGAATGTTATCTGAGAGTCCAGAATATATAATTCTGGAAATTTCATATGTTTATAGCTATGTTTAATAGGTTTTAGGCTAGTCACGGGTTCTGGTAGCATATAGTTTTTCCGTTCCCCAGCGCCGGTCACGTAACCTGGGTTTGGGTCGCGATAACACACACACACACACACACACACACACACACATATATATATAATGAAGAACATAAACGAGAGGAGCTCCCTCTTGCTCTCTCTCTTTCTTTCATTTTATAAATATAAAATTTTGACAAATTACCATTTTAATCTCTAGATGTTTTTTAAAATTACAACTTAATATTTATAGAAATTTTTCTCACAATTACATTCGGATTAAATTGTAAAAAATTTCTTTTGCAATAATATCTATATAAATCATCCAACTTATTATTATTATTATTATTATTATTATTATTATTTTATTTATATTTTTAAGGGTGTTACATTTTTTAAGGGAAAATAAGATTTTATTAATGAGAACCTTGGGAAATTACATCATAAAGGAACTTAGTGTTCTGTTTTTGATTTAGATTTAGTTTTATTTCTATATATTTTTTTACTGAATTATTTTTATTTAATTTTATTAATATTTTTAAACAAACAACCACAATTCACTATACATGTGCAATACGCCATTCAAAATTAAAATTAAAATTGAAAAATGAAAATAAAATAGCACTATTAAAATGGATGGAATTACTTTTTTTTTGAGGAAAAAATGAGGTTTAGAGAAAGCCCAGCTATAATTTCTATTACACTTTTCAAAACATTACGAATAATATAATACTTATTTTAAAATTTATGTATATTTTTTTACTCTATTTAAATAATTAGTATGAGAATTGCAGTAATTTGTTAAACTGTGAGAAAAAAAGACATCAAAATAAAAGGAGTTGGATTGGGTTCGCATTACTTATGGCTATAAAATAATTCAAACGATTCGAGTTTCATTTGAATGATTTAAATTTGACTTTTTTCAGGTTGTTGATAAATATAATAAATCGAGCTTGATCATATTTTTAGATTTGTTAAAAAGTCAATCCAAATTTGAAAAATAAGTATTTGACTCAATATATTCATGAACATTTAGACTCGTTAAAATTATAAGTAAAACAATTAATTTTTATATTTTTGAATTTCATATTTTATAGAATAAATTTACCGATCGTTATTTGATAATTATAGATTAAATTAGAAGATAAATAAAGAAATTATTGTAAATTAAATTAATATCATGTTTTAAACAGGTTGTCCAATTCTTATATAATACTAAGTGTAGGGTTGTCTTTCAGGACAAATAAATGGTCATAGAATTTTAATTTTAATTCATTATTATTTTTTTATCTAATATGTTTAGACAATTTCATATTATTTATGGTTATAGATTTTTCTTAATTAGTTTTGTTATCAAAATTTTTTTATTTTATTCATTACAAAAATTAATTATTTTTATACTATCAATCGTCACTTATTTTATAAAGATCTATAAAAATAATGAATTTTTTTTAAATGAACCCAAAAAAGTCAAGATTGAACTTTAAACACATGAACCGAATTTAAACATGAAAAATTATAAATAACTCAAAGCTGAACTAATCTTGATCAATAATAAATAATATAACCAGTATAGCTTGACAAATGATGAATTTGAATCAGCTTGTCACATTTTTCATCCTATCTCCACTTCCCTCACACAATCCCATGTTATTCGGTAGAACTTCTCTAAATTAATATGATACGTGTGTCAATATTAATTAATAAAAGTTATTAATTTATAGAACTCCTATGTAAAAATATCATGTATGTTATTATATAACTGTTAAGAAGTTTGCATAATAAATATAAATTATGGCTAAAATTTATCATTTATAATAAAAAGAGAATATACAATTTAAGAATTTCAAAATAATTATTCATTATAATTTAATAAATAAATATTAAATTCTATCATCTATAATATATTCTATAATTAGTATTTTTAATTATATAAACTAAATATATTTTATTATTATCTTATAATCAAAATAGGCTGTAGTAATTATATACACTTAATTAATTATTATATTTTAATATCATCTTCCATTTAATATCGTATTTAATATAATGAAAAATAGGTTTCTTAATTCCTAACTAGTAATTACAATACTCACAAATTTTATCTTTTAATATAATATTTGAATTGAAGACAATTAAAAGAAAATAAAGTTTTTGAGATAAAATGTTTGTGAGGATTTTATAAATTAATAGTAATTTAATACAATATATATATATATATATATATATATATATATATTATATTAATTAATATATGTTAAAATTATTAAATTATATATATGAAATAAAGTGAGATGACATTTTTTTTATAAAATAACGATGTTATTAATCAACAGAACATATGAATTTAGGGGTTCAACTGTATATGCAAATTCCCTCCTTTTTTTTTTTCTTCGTTTTTTTTGTTTTTTTGTTTTTTTTGTTCAAGTGTGAAGTGAAGTGGCATCCCATCGGTGGTTCCTTTCCTTCCCTTCATTTCCCTCGTTTTCTGCTAACTTTCTCTCTCCCGCTTTTTTTTTTTTGGTTTTTTTTGTTGGGTTATATATAAAAAGCAAAATGAATTATACTTATAATTATAATTATAATAAAATAAAATAGTAGGAAAAAAAAAGGAATTGGTGTCCCAGTGAAAAAGTCACAGTTGAGATCTCATCCTCCGATTTGATTTCCCGCTCTCTCGCTTAACGTCTACCTCCCGCCCTTTTGATTTTAATGTTTGGTTTTGTTAGAATTAAATTAGCAAGTAATTAAGAAGAAAGATCAAAGATGTCGAATTCAGAAGGTGCAAAGGAGACGGAGGGGAAGGGATTTAGTAATATTAATGTGCAGAAGAAGAATTCAATGAAACGGCAACTCCCGTTCTCCTCTATGTCTATGAGTATGAGTATGAGGCCTCCTTTCTCTTCCTCCTCCTCTGATTATCATCGTTTCTCCACTCTTCCTCTTCCTCTTCCTCTTCCTGAAGCTATCCTTCTCAAACCTTCTGCTTCTGCCCCTGCTCCTGTGAGTTCTCTCTCTAATTCATTTTGTGTCATCGAGATGCTTTATTTTTGTTTCTATTTCTTTTTTTTCTTCAGTTTTTAATTTTATTACATGTTTTCTCATTTCCGACTAACAATTTATTTCCTTTACTTATTTAGGCTTAGGTTTGTGCTGTTCAATTCAAAGTATATTTTATGTATGTAAACTGAGTACACCTAAGTTAAATTAATTACTTTTTTTTTTTTTTATTCTTATCATTATTAGTGTATTACTATCCCCATTCCCAGTTCTTAGTTTCCCCATTCACGTAGGTGAATGAAACACTTGTATTCCATTCGCCCCCTCACATCACATCCTAAAGCCCCATTAATGGTTCTTTCATTCCCACATCACATCTCAATCCATGCCTTTCCACTACCTAAGTTTTATGTCTTGCAATTTCATTGACAACGCCTACAGCTTCAACACTTGACCCACTTCCAGTTTTAATTGCCTTTAGCCTGCCATGCCATACATCACTGCTGTCCCCTAATAATTTTAGATATACTCCTATTCCATTCCTATATCTAGTTGTAGTAGATATAACAGCAAGTTTGGGCCTTGGATTGCTGACTGCCTGTGCCTGACTGATCAACAATCTCAATTACTACAAATGGAAGTGCTCTTTTAGAACCGTGAATGTAGCATGACCACTTAAGCTTGTCTTCCATTTTGAAGAGCTTCTTCTTGATCACTAAAGAAACCTATCAATAGGCTGCAAATATTATAACATGCAACTTTAATGTCCGCAGTTGATCTCACTAACTAAATGTTATATTCAACTTATAATTATGATGTTCTCTGTTGATGGGTAGTTCCTGTTTTCTTTTTTAAAGTTACAGAAACTTTTTTTTTTTGGTCAATTGGTATTAGTTTTTGCCACTTCACTTTCTTTTCACCATTGTAAGTCACCACATTTGGATGAAACCTAAGCGGTGAAGTTTCAATACTTTGTATTCTGTATATGCCTTATTGCAGAAACGCCACACACTCCTTTTATATTCATACTTTTTTATGTGTTTATTTTCTATTTGCAACAACTTGAGTACCCATCATTTGCCTAGTTTTTCTTTCTAATGCTGTTTTTGGATTGAATGAAGGCCAATGGTCCCTGTTATTAAGTTCATTTCAGCTATCAAGCATATCATCCACAATAGACTTAGATGATAACTCTGACTGAATTAGAAGTGCTGCATTTTGATTGTTCTTTCAGGGACTTCAAAATGTAACGCATCAGTGTATGGTGCAGAGACCTAGCAATTGCAGTAAACCGTCAATAAATTTTTTTCTACTATCAATTTGTTCTCTCTCTTTTGACATATCTATCAGGATTTTTTTTATGCTTATGATATTATAAGAAGAGTGTACAACAAAATATCTGAATGAAGATAATTTTTTTTTATTCTGTTCTTTAATGACTTCTAGCTTAGTCTTCATGGTGGAAATCTCTTCCCTCTTGCCCTGAAAGCTCATTCAGTTTTGAGCTTGCACTAACAACTGAATAAAATTTTCATATTGTAACTCAATGTGCAGCATCATGTATTTAATATTTGTCTGGATTGTTTTTGAATTACCTATAATACTGGAAAAACTGGAATAAGGCTTATAAATGCAAATCATGATCTTTTTTTTAAATCTTCTGATTTCCTTTTTTTTCTTGTTTAAATAGTATTATTTGGTTCTTATGAGTCATGATTATGTCAAGCAGTTATATTCATATCTGTTTCTTTTAATCTATATAATATAAGTCTCTTTTATGAGGATATATGATTTGCTTGTTTCCTTTTTATTTTCTGTTGTAAGTTTTGCTTGTTTATTGAGGAAAGGTTGACCAACAGAGTCAGCTCACAAAAGTTGTATAAGAGATACTCGGTGTATTTCATGGAGAGGCAAAGCGTAAGGAGTTCACCCATTCAGAATTGTTGGTAGGGCTGGCCTCTGTTCTTCAAATCATACAAGATTTCGTACTGAATGACAGGTGCTATACTGTGCCAAAACCATTTTGAGGGATAGAAATTTGGACTGCTGGTGACAGATAGCCTGGACTTCTCGTTTACCTTGTTCACGAATGATTTTGGGTCTTTTGTAATTATTTATGATAGAATTTCTCTTTGGGCAAGAATGTTGCGGAGGTTAAGCACTCATCAGCACTTTGAAAGATATGGATATTGCAAAGAGTAGAGATATTAGATGTATATGTAAACACCGTTTCAAGGTTTTGTTGTTGTTCAATAGCAGTGTTTTGGGATTGTATCAAATAGATTTTTATTCTTTTCAAAAGATTTGTTCTAAAAGAAAAGGGAAAGAATGGATATTGCAGCTTCTTTTGAGCTGTTGAGAAAATTTCCCTTCCAGTTCTTTCTGCTGTGTCTATGTCTAGTCCAATTTTTTGTTCCTGTCCAGTCCAATTTGCTTTCCATGCATCATGATGCTTTAAGTTCAATTGCATCTACCGTCATCTAAATATTTTTAGGATCTTTTCCATGCATTTAAAGGGCCGTCAGCTCAGCTGTAGACTTTTATATGCAATGACATCTGGATAGTACATTATATTTGATCAACTCTCTTAGAGCTTCAGCAGTAAACTTTCATTTGCAATGACATTTGGACTCTACATTATTCATGAATCTCTTAGAGTCCCGTGTTCATGAAAGATTTTAAGACCTTATTTATTAAGGATAAGAGGACCTCATATGTTAAGGATAAGAGGTTGAAATATCAGTCCGGTTAGATCCCTTTATGAGGATTAGAAGACTTGTATTAATATCTGATACTGCCTTGAAGGCTTCACTAATTAGTTTTGAAGTTAAATTGTCTGTTTTTTCATGAATCAGTACTGCAGATGTACAAATTAATTGGCCACAGCTATGAGAGCACAAGTCTTTGATTTGTTTAGCTGTTTTCATGTACATCCATATTTCTCCTTCCCACCCTCATAAGAGAGAGAGCTTCTTCATTTTTTTTTCTGGACTTGAAGGTGAAATGCTTTATTGTTGTAACGTCGTACCCAGCGTACTAAAAAACTGGAAGGTTATATACTTTTGTTTTGTAAATCATCTAATTTAATAAGTTGAGGTTGCTTTCAGTTTTTCTTTCTTATCGCACCAGTATCACTCACAATAACCTGGTTGTCTAAGAAAGATCGAATGCGATCGTGTGTACACAATTAGTCTACGTGCATGTATGTTTGTTATGGTTCTTTAGTCTTTGTTGGGGTCCCCCAACTTCTGTGCTGTTTTATTTTTATTTTAATATTTGATTATATAGGATGTATATGTTACTAATTATGGTTTAAAAAACTTAAATGTTTTTTATCAGCCACAAAAGCGGAAGAGTGATGCAGCAGATCATGAAGCTGCTGAATCCAGTGAGTGGAGCACTGGTCCTGTATATGTGGAAGTAGTCAACAGCCCCCTGCAGACACCTGTATCTGGAAAAGGTGGAAAGGTTCCCAAAACATCAAGGCTTTCAAAGAGCAATAAATCAGGACCTCAGAATGCCAGTTCAAATCTTGGTGGGTTGCACAATATATTTTTGCAGTACTGTTATGTATTTGTAATTCTAGAATATTTTATTAGTTAGCGGTTGGGTTAGTGCCATGCATGATCAACTGGGTTGTTAGATTTCTCTCCTAGTGTTGAGACCTTCTCTTTCTCCTACCATTGATACTGTTGTTGCAAAAAGAAAACGAAACAAAAGTCAGTACAACTAATGGAAAGGATTTATTAACAGGTTCACCTGGAAATAATGGTACCCCAACTGGTCCCTGTCGTTATGACAGCTCCCTAGGTAAAATCTCATTCTTCAAGGATATATTTGCCAGTACCATTATGGGCTTCATTTCAAATAGCTTCTGGAATTTATATATATAAATATATATAAGGAATGATAACATATTATCTACTTCTGATTTAGGTCTCTTGACAAAAAAGTTCATTAATTTGATTAAGCATGCGGAAGATGGAATCCTTGATCTCAACAAAGCTGCTGACACTTTAGAGGTGACAATAAATGGTTCACTTTTAATCTATATATTCTGCATTCTGAAGTTGTAGGATTTGAAAATTCTCTGTGTGTAGGTGCAAAAGCGACGAATATATGATATAACAAATGTTCTAGAAGGAATTGGTCTCATTGAAAAGAAGCTGAAGAACAGAATTCAGTGGAAGTATGATCTTAACTTCTTCTTCATCAAACTTTTTTTTTTTCCACATTATGATGTCATTTACTGTCTGAATTGGACTGGTTTATGAGTGGGTGTTAGCTAACTAGTTTTGCAAGTGACAAGTAACTGAACACATGATTGGTATCAGGGGACTGGATGTCTCAAGGCCAGGGGAAGCAGACGAGAGTGTTGCTAGTTTGCAGGTATGAATGATTTGACAACTTGCTTCTTGACATGCATATTGTGGATATTCTTATGTTCTTGGAACTCTTCGACATAGTTTTGTTTTGTTTATTCTCTTCTTTCTGGGTTTTCTTTTTATTGCCATGCTTGAATTGTTTCCAGAACAAATTGCCAGCATCATTAGACCCAATAACTTATTTAAACAAATTGCCTTTTTCTTGGAAATCATTTTAATTATTTAATAAAACTAGTGTTGCATTAACTTGAATGTCTTTTTGCAAAGGGTTATGTCTCACTAGTGGTCATGGTTTCAATTCAATAACTTACATTGGAAATTGACCATGTAACATGGTTGGGTGGGATTTATATGCTATAGTAAGGGTGAAGGTTTTTTTTTTTTAAAACAAATTTTGGTCAATCACCAAAAAAGCAATCTTATTGCTAAACTGAAACGAGTCAAATACAACTTTCTCACAGACAGCTTCTATCCAAATACAAAGCTATCATTTCTATCCACCTGACTATCCCTAATTTCTTTCGAGAACAAATATTGGACCGGGAAAAAAAAGGGGTACAAATCAAGTCTAAAAAAAAAATCATAGCTGAATCAGTTGCTGCCTCCTATATAGTTAACAAACTTTCCTAGTTTTCTGCAGTCTGCTATACATTTTAAGAACTCTCCTTAATCTTTATAAGCACTGCTCTTTCTGATACTGGAATTTGTCTAAAGATTTAATCCTTCCCATTGTACCAGATGTGATAAATTGTAGTGATAAATGATTCTTCTGACTTGCTGCAAGATATTTCTACTTTTAGCCTTTCTACTGAACCAACTCCATTCTCTTCTCTGGATCATCATTCCCCTGTTACCGAAACAAGCATTCAAAACTTTCTGCAAAATACATTTAGAGAAAGACCATTAAAAGTACAAGTGCTCCACAGTTTCAAAATTATCGCCACAGGAAACACAGCAATCATCATGCACACGTCCCCATCTCTTCAAACTGTCTTGAGCATTCAATTTTTTTCCTGACAGCAATAAAACTTTGGCAAGGAACACTATGATAAAACCGTGTGCAATGTTCGACCAAGAAGTATTAGATGCTGTATCATCAAAAAACTTGAAAGCACTAGAAATAGAAAACATACAAGTAGTTCACTTCCATTTCATGGAATCCTCTACTGCTTGGTCTATCGGATAGTTTTCCCAATATAATCCCAAGCTATCAATGTGTCATCATCCATTGGATCAGGGAATTTCCATCGATTATCCACCCAAACATCCTTAAATTTTTCCCTATTAGGAATATCAGCAATAGTAATAGAGATTTCTCTAACATTTGCCTGTTGAACCAAGGATCATACCAGAAATTAAACTCGCCCTTCCCCAGCTTATACTGAAAACAGGATTTAACTTCATCTTTGGGTTTTAATGAATTTTTCCAATTCGAACTAGCCACCAATTGCTTAGTGATGCCCCCAAAACCCAATAGTCTAAGATTATTAATGCCCATAGTGAACCCTTTCCAGTTCCATGTAATTTTGCATCTCATGTATGCCATTTTTGAAGATGAGATCACGCACCATCCTGCTGGCCATTGGTAGAACCCAAAACAACAAGTAGCATTTCTAAGATGCTGGCTTCGGATATATGCCTAATGGTTCTTTTCCTTGCAGACAGAAGTTGAAAACCTAAACATCGAGGAACGAAAATTAGATGAACAAATAAGGTTATGTGATTCTTTCATCTGCTTGTGCAACTCTCAGGTATGGCTTGTTTGCACGTTTGGTCTGTGCTAACGCTTCATTTTACCGCAGAGAAATGCAAGAAAGATTGAGGGACCTCAGTGAAGATGAAAATAATCAAAAGTAAAGTCTTACCTTGTTGATTACACTGATTTCAGTTAAATAAAACTAATTATATGTATTGATGGAATTAGTTTATTATGTGTTTTTACCATCTTAGGTGGCTTTTTGTCACTGAGGAAGACATTAAGACCTTACCATGCTTCCAGGTTGGTTCTTTGCTTCAATATCAACTAATTTCACATGGTGCTTGGACTATGACTGCATTATCTATACAGTTTATCATTTTCTTAAAAGAATATAATTTGCTATTTTTAACAGAATGAAACTTTGATAGCCATTAAAGCTCCACATGGAACCACTTTGGAAGTTCCAGATCCAGATGAGGTAATCTAATAAGCAGCTACCAAGGAAAATGCATTTGTGTTTGTCTATGCATATCCCATTACAGGCTTTCCTTTCTGCAGCAGGCTGTTGACTATCCCCAGAGGAGATACAGGATAGTCCTCAGAAGTACAATGGGCCCCATAGATGTTTATCTTGTCAGGTACTGCTGTTTGGAATCTCAGTTTCTATTAGCTTTTGTTACTAAATGTTTCTGTTTCTTTTTATTTACTTTTTTAATCAACTTCTTGTTCTCTCTCTCTCCCATTTGTTTGTTATCTTAGTCAATTCGAAGAAAAATTCGAGGAGATTCATGGTGTGGAGCCACCTCCATCAAGTTCTGGTTTTAATGAAAATCCTGGACCTACAGAGGTCCCAGGGGGGAGCAGAGGAAAGGAGATTGGCATGCAGGAAGATGATGCTCATAGAATGTGCTCAGAACTTAGCACCTCACAGGACTTTGTGAGTGGGATCATGAAGATCGTTCCTTCAGATGTAGATGTAAGTTTTCTTGTTTGATGGCATCTCCTTCATGATTGCAAGTTGTTGACATTTTATGTTTGCTGGACATGTCAAGAAATGTTACAAGGATGGGCTCACATCTTTGTTTATGGATGATTGTTTGAATCTTTCACAATGATGATAACTGTAAAGAAGAGTCAGGATTTAGCATGCTATTTTTTCATTTGCACCAAGAATACAACCGTCATCCTCACTTCTGAATCTTCCCAACCCCCACTCCCCTTCCCAGTCCTTAAAAAATTCTGAGGTCCTGGACATGGGCTATTCCAGGCAGATGAGGAAATAGTTAATATTTTGTTGTCAAAGAAGCAAATTATTTTTTTTTACCTGGAGTTAAATTTTTTTGACTCAAAAATTTTGTTTCATTGCAGAGTGATGCAGACTATTGGCTTTTATCAGATGCTGGTGTTAGCATCACGGACATGTGGCGTACTGAGCGTATCCTTACTGATATTGTATTCTTTTTACTTAATTGTCATTATTCCACACCTTTTAAATATCAACACTAAAATTTGAATTCCTTGACTCACAAGTATAGCTGGAGTAGAGTGGAATGCGTTTGATACGCTTCATGATAATTATGGCATAGCAAATGCCAGCACGCCCCGACCCCAAACTCCGCCATCCAATCCAACAGAAATGGCCCCTAGTGGCAACTCTGCTGCAGGATGAAATGAATATGTTAATGGACAGAGAGACACAGGCTGGATTTTGATTGAGACCCTACGATGTCTCCCTTCAGCATCGTGAGGTTGGATTCAGGTTCCCGGGAGTTATTGAGAGCATTACTTGAAAGTCCCACAACCCAGAGAATAGGAATTTTTAGCTTGTGCATTGTACAGGTCAAGTATAATATGGAACCCATGTAATTTAGGAGAAATAAGGTCAGTAATGTATTCCTGGTTTAAGCTCGCATATTACTTGTATATTACTAAAATATCAGCATTGTTAAATTCAAGCACATATAGCTAGGCAGTAGGCAGTAACATTATGTAAGATGTGTGATTGGATTTATGAACTGAAGTCTTGCTCTTTCTCGCATCTCTGATGTTACTACTGATCGGTTGGGTCATAAATTCATTAACTTAGAATCTCTGAACTGGAACCACCTGAGCCTTAGCCGGAGATGGTTGTTAATGGTACAATCGATGTGGATCCTTCGTTCTGCCTGATCCCTTGAATGAACAAAACAAAGCCTTACTTGGTGTTGCAAAGCTGTGCTTGGTCCTTTTGGTTTGAAGTTTCAAAACCTTGAAGCTAGCTTCTATCTCATGTAGAGTGCCAAGAATACATGTTTTAGAGGAGAAGAATAAGAAAAAAAACTTATGTAGTGTAGCATTATGTCATTGATTGGAGAGGAGATCTTCATCTTTGTTGGGTTTCTTTCCAATCCAGCTGGCAACAATGGGAGTGAGAGCTACGGGGGGTGGAAACCGTATTGGAGATGCAGCCTTGTGTGCAGCATATGCCAAAGCAAAGGTCCCGACCTTCTCCCCGGTGGCATCTGTTGAAATTCCCACCTGAAAATAAAATAATAATAAAAATAATAAAGTATATACATAAATTGGTTTGCTTCTTCTCTTAATCATATTATTAGGTAAATGCAGTGGAGTGGTACCTTTTGCAGCAATGATTGGACATCAATGCCAGCAGTAATGAGGGCATAGCATAGAGAGAAAGAGATGATGGATAATGCAATGGAGGTGACCAGGTATGCTCCTCCATATTTAGCTAGCAGCTCCTTGGCTTGCTCTCCCTTTGATTTCTTCTGTGTCTCACTATCATCTCCCTTCTTCTCCTCTAATTTTGAACTGAATATCTTCCTTGTCCAAACAAATATAATATAGCTTTTATTATTTTTTTTTTTATGACAGACAGACTAAAAGTAGCCATTATAAATCAACATCAGATTCATGAAGCAAATCAGAGTAACATATACATACATATAGTTAACTGAAAGATGCACACTTAGATTAGATTATTAAAAACCCAGTAGCATGCAGTCGAATTAATAAAGAAAATAAAAAAAAAAGAAGAAGAGAGGATACCTTCCAAAGACCAGCTTCCAGACCATATTTCTTGGCAATTTCCTCAGGTGAAGACAAAGAAGAAGAAGAAGAGGTTAATGGGTCTTTGAGAGCCCTGGTCTCCAAGCGTTTGCAAATGGATTTGGGGGGTCGTCCACAACTAAAATAGGGATTTTTTTTATTTTGTGAACGAGGCAAGAAGCAGTAAATATAGGAGGAATAGGGGGGAGAGAGAGATGCGTTGCCATTTTCTGTTCTATTTACAAACACACACCAATATAATTTTCATTTTACTCTTATTCTAATAATATCTCTCCTCTGTTTGGTTGTAGGCAAATAGGAGAGAGATGTTATCTTCCAAAGCAGAAGCAGAACCAAACAAATACCCTCAAATTCTCCCATTTTGCCACTTCTGTTAATTCATAGTTGCCTAGGATTGGGATTGGGAAATAATTGGTCAAATAATTAATAAAACTCGCTTGTTCACTTTAATTGTTGTGTTATTTTATAGAAAAAAGTTTTTATTCTGTTGGACCTATTCTTCAATTTTGATTTAAAGACAGACTCAACTAGTATTATTTCGGCTTACTTGTAAAAAAAAAAAAAAGGTAAACTACTATTACCCCCTTATGTTTTGGTGTATTCCACTACTACCCCTACATTTTTAATATTATATTATTACCCCTCTGTGTTTTAAAATTATTATACTAAAAACTCCTTTTACACACTTTTAGCTATTAATTCACAAATTAAAGGGTTAATTTGATAAAATAAAAGTGGATTTTAGTCTATAAACTTAAAGTATTTTCAAATTCATTCAAATTTAAATTTAAAAATAAAAAATAAAACATCTTGGATAAATTTTTAATTAATTTTTTTATCTAAATATTAGTCAATTTTTTTTATTGAAATATTAAAAATAAAAAATTAGATGGATTTGAAAATACTTAAAAAATTTTAGATCAAAATCTATTTTATTTTATCAAATTAACCCTTTAATTTGTAAATTAATAGCTAAAAGTGTGTAAAATGAGTTTTTAGTATAATAATTTTAAAATATAGGGGGATAATAATATAATATTGAAAATGTAGGGGGGTAGTAGTG